>JBAMJV010004343.1:72500-109640 GCA_037951105.1 Echinarachnius parma
ATTTTTCAACCCGCCAATTGGGCATATTGCCATGGTTACACACCAGCAAACCGGGGACAACATCATTAAACAAACGGGCATATCCCCGTTTGAAGGTGTTTATAACATTGAAAAAACCATATCCACGATTGAAGGTCCTTACAACACAGTAAAAACAAATTAAACAACTTTTTAAACAACCAAAAACGCTGTTTAAGCCGGTCCCTCTAACAACATTGTTTAAAATTTTAAACAATGTTGTTAGAGGGACCGGCTTAAAAAGCCAAAAATGCTGTTGAAGCCGGTCCCTCTAACAACATTGTTTAGAATTTTGAACAACCAACATCTTGGTTGTTCAAAATTTTAAACAACGTTGTTAGAGGGACCGGCTTAAAAAGCGTTTTTGGTTGTTTAAAAAGTTGTTTATTTTTGTTTTACTGTGAATAATGTGTGTGTGCGTGTGTGTGCGCTTGTGGTTTGTGGGTGGGGACCTACTATGATTCAAGTACAGTTCAGTTAATATTCTTTAATCATTTATACCCTTTTGTTACTATTGTCAGTGAACCTCTCAGTATTGACAGTCAAAATATTTCTGGCAAAAGGCGCTAAATCCATTATTTCTGGCAAAAGGCGCTAAATCCAAACAAAAATTAAATATGAAAAATTATATAAAATACATGCTGTATGCAGGATTTTTCCAACTAGCATTTTTATATCCTTTAGTGGTTGCTCTTCCACCTGTACTATAGATTTGATGAATAAACAGAGACAAATGTGAGTAATTAAAAAACACTGATTTGCTCGAAATTAACCAGAGTGGATTTAGCGCCTTTTGGTTGAAAGCTCGTGCATGTGATGCTGTGTTGAAATAGTGATTAGATAAAGACATAATCAACAACTATTCAACAACCTCTTCTGTCAATTTTTGAAAAGAGAAAGCATTTTGTTTTTATGTTTAACGGCTGGTTCAAAATTCTCTAATAATTATGGGGCCCCACATTTATTACAAATGGTCATGTTTATGGATATTTCAGCCATTTCTGATCAAATAAAGTTTATCCTGTCATTAAAATATTATGATTTTGATACCAAATTTGCGCACACCGGGTCAACGATCCATGTGTTACGTAACATTTTGCGATCGCATGTCACATCAAATTCCATGTATATAACACACACAGTTTTTACATGCAACTTTTATGTTGCAGTTTTACACCAATCTTTTCACAAGTAATGTTAGTATTCCACTTTGGCATGGTGAAAATACTTATTGTATTCTCATTTGCATAAAACAATACAATATATAGAGAATAATACAAAGAAAAACAAAGAAAAGGATAAAAACAAAGAAAAAACATAGAAAACAGTAAAACG
This sequence comes from Echinarachnius parma, assembly GCA_037951105.1. NCBI lineage: Eukaryota > Metazoa > Echinodermata > Echinoidea > Clypeasteroida > Echinarachniidae > Echinarachnius > Echinarachnius parma. Next base: position 73,854 of record JBAMJV010004343.1, read on the forward strand.
AAATCAATTTTCATGATTATCCTGTTGTTTTATCAGAGATTGGGTCAATTTATATAATCTTAGCATGTATACTGCACTAGGAACACAATTTTGTTCGATAAGAATCACCAAATATAAAGAAAAATGCAAAAAATACGAAAAAAATACAATTTTCGCATAATTAATTAGCTCTAATTAGCATATTATAATAAAAAAAACAAAAAACTATGCAATATTGTAGAGCTCATGGACATCTATCACCATGCTAAATTTGGAGTCGATCGGAGTTTCGATTGCCGAGAAGAAAAAAATACAAAAAAAATACAATTTCCGCATAATTAATTAGCTCTAATTAGCATATTCTAATTATTATTTTTTTTTAACTACGCAATATTGTAGACCTTATGGACATCTATCGCGATGCCAAATTTGGAGTCGATCGGAGTTTCCGTTGCCGAGATCTTAGGGGGGGGGGGGGGCCCTTTTAGCCCCCCCCCCCCCCCCCCCCCCCAGTGTTTTAAAGGTTAAAAATAGCCCAGTCTTTTTAGGGTTAAGGTTCAATATTACAAGGGGGCTGGTAGACTATTTCCTCAATTATAAAATTAGGCAAACAACAGTAACATCATATATAATTTCAAAATCTTCAATGTTTGTGACTAAGTAAGGATGACGTTTCATTGGCGTCATCTTATTTTGAGACCGAAAAGTCCCAACTGGCAGTAATACTACCTTAAAAAAAAATCTACTGCCACTACTAAATCTACTTATACTACTATTACTATTACTACTACTACTACTACTACTACTACTACTACTACTACTACTACTACTACTACTACTACTACTACTACTACTACTACTACTACTACTACTACTACTACTACGACTACTACGACTACTACGACTACTACGACTACTACGACTACTACGACTACTAAGACTACTACGACTACTACTACTACAACTACTACTACTACTACTTATACTGCTACTACTACTACTACTACTACTACTACTACTACTACGACTACGACTACTACTACGACTACGACTACGACTACGACTACGACTACTACTACTACTACTACTACTACTACTACTACTACTACTACTACTACTACTACTACTACTACTACTACTACTACTACTACTACTATTACTACTAGTCTTCTACTTACTTCAAATAGAAAGAAACTGACCAGAAGTATATACTATTTTTAAAATTTAAGTAAGCAAATATTGAGCCCTCTCTTTGGTGTTGGACAAGGCTCTTATTCAGACTTCAGAGAAATTTCTTATTTTGTCTATGCATAATCCTAGAATATAATTTATACAGTACCGCATATGAAGGCCTACCTCACTGTATTATTTCTCTCGCATTGTCAAGTTTGACAAAACTACTTTCTTATCAAGAAGCTAAAGGAATCGGTGATAATTTGTTCGATGTGCTGTGCCGTCTTGCAGCAAATAAGTGACTTCCTTCCTAGGCCACGCCCCTCAACCTGTTCCCGTGATTCATACGCCGAGTGACTGATGTGTTCTTTTGACCAATCACGTCGCGAGTTGGCTTCCCGGCGCGCATCTGATTGGCCGACGGAACTCCTAATGATATGGTAATGAGTGCCTGGTCGGATGTCGTCACGCGCGCGTGAATCACGAGCGGATTTAATTATTTCCCGAGTGCGATTTACGCGTGCCGAGCGAAAGCGCAAGTGTTACCCCTACCATGCCTGCTGACAAGGGGGTATAGAATTCGCTAGCAGACGACTCTTGAGAACGGAAGTGCTCGTCAGAGAACGGATTATATCGCTCGCATTCACTTTTTGACGGCCAGTTCGCGCGGTTCGCCTGCCTTCACCCTTCACCACGCACGCCAGTCCTCATACATATAATTTGTTGGCCCGTTCTTGTGGAGTTCTTTATCTTTTCTTTGCGATATCGTCTTGCTTTTTGGAGGATTTTTCAGGAAACAAAGATGGGATCTACGATATATCTCAGTTTACTGGTGACCGCGCTTCTCGTGGTTGTATCACATGCCCAGACGATGCAAGGTAAGCTTACTTCAGACAATCCTTTTTGTACTTATCAAAGTTAACTCAAGGTATAAGACTAGTTATATAAACATATCTTTGTACATTGAACTATTTTATTGCAAATTAGTATGATATAAACGTAATAAGAGTCGCGAAATCAGGGAAACCAATGATAAGTACATAAAAACAAAAAGATAATGAAGATTCAGTTATTCAAAATTATCGGCATCTCGATGTTGAAAAAGTTTTAGGAGTAGACAATCTGTGTGCGTCTCTCCTACAATAGGCCATATACAATAGGTACGAAGTTACGAACATCAATACTTGTTATAAGCAACAAACTTTTAATTGTATGCTAAGAAATCTATTGAACCGAACGTTTGAGAGGTTTTGGTTATAAGCTCCCTTCTTATTATTTATGTGAAATCTTAAACAATGAAACAAGAACATCTTGAAAACATCATTTCAAACAAGTAGTTGTCAGGTAAAAAAACTTTTAATATACATGATAGATATATCAATCAATGCAAACATGACAAATATTGAATTGAATAACATATAGATTAGAATAACATCAATAAGACCGATCTTTAAAAAAGTGTATTCCGTAGTCATCTAAATTAGTGTGTGACGTAATGAAACCACGTGACTCAGATTCTGAGGTCAGTTTCTGATTATAATTCTCGTATGAGATGAACTTCCACAGTTTGCAAACAGGAAGCTGTTCTTTATCAATGCATTCGTCATCTTTCGTGTTTTTTTTCCAATCACGACCGTAGATATATCAAATTAAATATCATACCACGCGTGGGGTGGGACGTAGAATGGGGGGGGGGGGGGGGGGGGGTAATGGTAGGGCCTTGGCCCGCGACCCCACCCTACTTACTGGAGTCTCCCCCTACCCTAACTATATCTCAATCCTCAAGTTTTGTGTAATCTTGATGGGGTAGTCTCATCAGTTAAACAGCCTTACAAGCTGGGCCTGGCCTGGCTTGAGTGTGTACAATCGTCACTTTAAAAGTCGCAACTTATTATAAAGTAGTATGATAACCAAACTTCACACGAAATATTGGTTGTGTCTCCGAGAAATAATGATCCGAGCTTGATAATGGTATGATCCAATAGTTATCCAGGGGGTTCGAAAATAATGTAAATATCACATTCGTTTCAGATATTTTATTCGTGATATTGGGAGAATTCATGTGAAAGTTATTGGTGAGAGTTGGGTGAATTTGAGCTTGGCCTGCGCTGCTCAACGATTTTAACAATGAAATATTTTTGTGGTACTAATAAATGTCTTTCGCGTCGGTACGTTGTACGTGAATGTGAACGCCTTTTTGTTGGAAGCGTTGCGCCACTTGTAAACAATAGTATAAGCCTATAATCTCTATAACTGCATGATGATATATATGCATCATATTCTCTAGTCATAAAATATGTACATGTATTACTCGGAGTGAATACGAAGAGCAATAAACACATTTTCACATCAGGATGGATCTATCTCAATATCTGAAGGATGAAATTAAATTTCACGCGTCTACGAAGAATGCCGTGCCATTCTCGTTCACAGCGGGGATTTTCGACGTCTATATTTTGTTTTTGTCGCGAATATGAAATACATTTTCTATAATTTATGACGGCAGATTGATTCCTCATGCTTATACCCGACCTCCTGCATCAATCAGGATCAACCCCCTTTAATAGTTTGAGGTGCTGACTGATAAATGTATCCTTGGGTCAACACTGACCCTAAAGTTTGGGTTCATTCGCGAAAGCGAGGCTCGAATTTGAATTAGAATACAATGTGGATACGTCGTGTCACAACTACATATATCGAAACATTACTGGTTTTTAAACGTTTGCTTTTGTTTGATTGTTTGTTTATTGTCTTATTATTCATTTATTTATTTTGATTTTTGTACTGTTATTTTATTTTATATTTATTTTAAATGTTATTATTATTTTTTTATTTTTTGTTCTTATTGATGTATTTGTTGTTATTATAATTATTTATATTATTATTATTATTATTATCATTATTATTATTATTATTATTATTGTTATTATTATTATTTTGTTATTTATTTATTTATTATTTTAATCTAATTTAACTTATTAATTTATTATTATTTTTTTGTTTTGTTTGGGGGGGGGGGGGGGGGGCAATTCAGGGCTCATGGTACCCAGTTTTCAGGATAACTTGTATATATGCTGTGTGGACACAAGGTTAAATCGGCATTCATTATACACAAGAATTGTGGTCCGATGTTGATGGGGTTAGATTAGCACTACTTTTTACCGACACTCGATGTCAGAGTTATACTTAGTGCACACATGTTTTAGATTAGCGCTCATTGAAACGAGACTCTGTGTCAGATTTATGCTGTGTGGACGTGCTGCTATGGTGGTAAAGCTATGACACGCCCGACCTCCCAACCATACACTACAGCGTAGGACCTACGTACGTAAGAGCCCCCCCCCCCCCCACCACCACCGACCTCCCAATCGTTCACCATGATTACACTTCATAGTATTCATTCTATTGTGCTCGTATTCATGTGAGGAGGTGATATATATTGGTCAGAGCTCTGCTCTTCACCACAAAATAATTATGCCCTAGTTCAAACTTAGGCTGCATCTCTCAGATGGTGACGATAAATGAATGGCGGTCCCCGGCGTAAATTACAACATTGATTGAACGCGCCTGTAAAAGATGAATGCTAACCAAACGAACCGACGTGCTTAAGACCCCCCCCCCCCCCCCCTCCCCCTAACACCCTGTCCACACGCCCACACCCCCCTATCATCATCACTTTTTCACTCAGCGGGACATTCAGGCGCACTTCACTGCACGGCCGCCCTTCAGCATACATGTGTCAGTCGGTATTGGTTTAATTTTTTTTTTTTTGCCAGTGCGCTTTTTCAGAAAATATCCCGACATTTGAATTAATACCAAACAATTTCAACCCCGGTATGGTGGCAGAAATATAAAGTTAGTTACAATATATGAACGGTATCATAACGTCAAAATAGGTCTCGCCCTATTATACGAGACGCCTTCACACCAGTTATTTTCACCCCCTTTAATAACACTACGACGAAATAACTAGATAACTATGATGAGTGCGCTCCTTTGATCCCACCCCCCTTATTTCTCAGCGTAGCTCCCACCATGCATTTGCAGGGTGTTTAATTCATAATAATATTAATGAATAAGTAAACGAGTTAATGTTTTCTATATCTCTCTCGAGAACGGCGAACATTAATATTTGAGATTATGGAATGGGTCATTTTAGTGCAGAGTGTCGTATTTGGTTAACCCGTTAAATGTATATGGATGTATATTGATATGATATGAACGTGGTTTGTCATGATTATTGTATGAATCATAATAGGGATCCATTATACAAGGAAACAACGGGTTAATACCCTCGTCCCTATGGATGACCAACTGAGTCATTTGCTGACGGTGCTAAACGATTTTCCCCTTTCGTTGTCATCATCTCATCTGTTTATTTCGAGTAATATGATTATTTATTTAAGGTATTTTTTGGTGCGTTTACTATGATAATTATGAATTTTAGCTCCATATAGTGTAAACTGCATACATAATTAGGCTACGCTTATAGCATTTCTTACATTGATCATGTCAACTGCAATCACCTCTATAGGCATGGTCAATGGAATAATCACAAACGTTTATCAAAATAATGTATATACATGCGGCTTTCTATGGAGCTAAAACTCTTAATCATTGTACGTACAAAATGCATCTTTTTATATATTTTTTTAATGCAGATGTGTTCCCGATACACTTTTCATGCATTTGTGTGATTTTCTACATTTGTCCATTCAGCCCACTGTCGGCATTTTGTGATTTTGCATGACATGGCTGAATAATATGACCTTGGATCGTGATGCAGCTGTGGCGAAGGTAGGGAGGGAGGGAGGGAGAATAAGGGGAGACCCCACCCCCCTCCCCCTCGAGAGAGTCGTTGCCCCCTCCTCAAGGCCTCATTGCCTTCTCTCTCTATAATCGACAATGGGAGAAAACATATAAAAATACATAACACCCATGTTACCCCCTCAAGGCCTCTTTGTCCCCCCCTCCCCCCTCTATGGGGAGAGTAAAATGTAGAGACACAAAACGCCGTATTCATGGTATTGTACATGTTTTGGGGGGTACAGATTCCCCCCTCCCTCATATGACATCTTGCTCATTCTGGTAACTTGCAGCTTGGTCTACAACCACTTTTATTTAGTAGTTTACTCCCATTTCGTTTGTCCATAGAAACAAAAAACAAACTCCGAATTCAGATTGCTTGCGATTAGTATAATAATCATGTTTTAGCATAGTGGTTATACTTATAGGGTTTGGGATTAGGGTTGGAGCAAAGATTTACTAGTTTGCTAGCAACGCTTTGGTTAGGGTATAATTATGGTTTAGGGTTAAGGTTATAATTAGGGTACGTTTGGAGTTGGGGTACATTTCACGTATCATGCCATATATAGTACCGAAGAGATGAGACGTAGAGCAATGCCAATAGTTTTAGACCAAATAAACGCAATTCGTCCCCCCCCCCCCCCCTTATTTGTTTGGTCGATGGCTATGCCACTTCTATATTAAAGTACCTAGTGATTCCTTTTTTGAAGGATGGACTTTTGCGCCGAAGAGGCTGCAACTGTTCCGCCTCGTTACAAACCCAGCTGACTGCGACACCTCCGAGCGAGAGAGGAGGTGATGATGATGATGGCGCTGATGGGGATGGGGGACGGTGATGCGTGAGGCCTATATGATGAGTTACCATGGCAACGGCTTAATGACCAGCCGCATCTGCAAATGACATGGTGCGAAGATGTCGATCCATCAGCGTCTGACCGTGATGATCAGTTGCGTAGAATTTCATCGGACGCTGCTGGACTAGTCATTTTGCTGACTTTCCGAGCCAAAAAAAAAAAGAAGACAACACAAAAATGAAAGTAGAGAACAAAATTAAGAAATGGGGCATGGACATGATGGAACGCCGCTGTGCAAAAAGGAAATGAATTGGTCGTTTCGGACGCATGAGTGGAGTTATTAGTAATTTTCCGACTTCACGAGAGAAAACGGAACAACAAAAAGAAGAGAAGGCGGTAAAGAAAGAAAATTGTTCAGCACGAGAATACGGTCATTTTCTCATTTCCCAAGGAATATGGAAATATAGAATGAGAGCGACACATACAGGAGTGTAAAGCCATTAAATATTGTTGAATAAGCAGATCGTAATGACCTGCATGTTTTGGACTAAAATGGTTTTTATTTTGGCACGACTGAAAGAGATGATCACGTACGTCATGTTTTGAAGAAATTTAACCTTCGAAGACTTATTTTATTCTGGTATATGGTGAAACGCGCTTTCTCAACAACCCTTCTTAAGTTCTTGTGACGAGCCCTGAGTTGGTTCAGTACGGATGAATTAAAGAGCTCCTTAGAGACGTTGCATGTGTTGTAACCTAAAATGGATATGCATCTAATGATAATGATATGATGATAGCCAACTGACCATTCACATCGATGCGAAGGTGAATCTGTACAAAAGAGATGCAATCTGTAAAATGTGAAGAGATACCCCGATGTATCTCGAAACCGTCCCTTCTTGATATCGGTTCATAATAGTTTTCACTTCCTAGGCACGAACGTAAGTTGCATGGTACATTGATATTCGAAACTCTTTGTCCCTCCATGGACCCTCCATGGTCCCTCCATGGACCTAGTACAAATAGGCCCTTGGTCTCGATCTCGATGGACGTATTATCCTTGGACTCTCCGATCTTTGCTCAGATGATGTTCTCTTCAGATCCTCCTTGGTCTCTTGAAACCTCCTCCATTTTCCCGATCTTGTGTGGACTCCTCGACCTTCATGCATACTCTATAAGACAGTCGCATACGCTGTGCTGTGTGAACGCATGTCTCTTAACACTGACGATTTTTAAACGTATCCATGACTGATCCCGATGCTGCGTGACACATTAACCTTCACCTCTTGCAGGTTTTGGGGGTCACATAGAGATTAGAACTCACCGTGCTGTGTGATCTCACTGTGCTGTGTGAACCCACTGTACTGTGTGAACGCATTGCTCGTCAAAGGCATACGCACCGACCATTTTCACACGAATTCAGGTCTGATCCCAGTGCCGTGTGAACACGAGTCTAGGCCTTCGCACCGACCATTTTTTAAAACACGAATTCACGACTGATCCCGATGCTGCGTGACACATCAGCCTTCGTCTCTTCCGGGCCCAGCCATTTTGTATAAACATTCCACATTCCCAAGATTTTTGGTCCGTGATGCTAGGGACAGTATAGTGTTTTCATCATCTTTTTTTGTACAAGCGGAGGGTTTTCTCTGCAAACAACCGTTGGATCATCAGGGGCGCAACCAGAGTCAAACTATACAGAGAAAGGGGGGGGGGGGGGTGTAAAATAAGTGGGGGCAATATGATTAGGCAAACAGCGGATGTCCCAAAGCAAGAGGGATGCATTTAGACGATCGCAAGCAGGGGGTGGGGGTGGGGGGCATAGGGACAGTTATCTATTCATTGCCACCCCCTCCCCCACACCCGTCAGCCGGGCCTACCCCATATATCGCGTCGTTTATATTACTTTATATACAAATCATGTACCAAGGTCAAAGGTTTATTTCCGTATCCGCCCTCGGGCGATATTTATGGAGGCATTTTCAAGAAAATAAGTTTTTAATGCAGGACAGTTTCGGATGACGAGACCCCACAAGGAAGGTTAGTCTATATGGGATCGTGATGGGAACGTGCATTGGTTTCCTTACCCATCTTTAAAGGGACTTAGTAACATTGACCAAAATCAAAATCCTCAAAATCCAATTGGAATTCTAGCGGTTCCCTCATACCTTGTTGTATTCGTATTATGTTAAATTATCCACTGGATCGTCGAAACTGTGTACAAAGTGAGTGCAATGAGGTAGTGAATATCACCTTGCATTTTTGCTCATTACTCGGCCATATAACTTGAAACTTTCACACAACACCCAGTGGACATATCAGATGACAACACTATACATTGAATCAACCATTCATCACTTTTTGCACATGTCAACAAAGTTACTAGATCCCTTTAAAGAAGTCCCTTTGCCCCTATATCGTGCCAATCTAAAGGGGTTGCTTTACCCCTCAGATGCGTTATATAAACTTTTGAAACATTCTCTCAAACATTCCCCCCCCCCCTCGTTAAAGGATATCGTACCCCTCATGTGGATATTAAAGGATTAATATACATGTAGCATATCATTTCTTAACAAAATACTATCTGACTTTGAGGTTATGATGATTATGTAATTAACTTAGAATGTTTCCTCAAGACAAACAAGGTTGTTTTTAAACTCAAAATATCTAGCATCTCGATAGATAAGACATTATTGTATATATCTCCTGACGTAAATCATTAGAACTAGCGTTTGACATACGTACTACCTCATTCACTTTGCTGCACTGGCCAACAGATGTTTTTAAGAATTTATTGTATACTGTATACAGTGTACACTGTTGAATACATGGCATTTTAGAATTAAAATGATTAAATAAAGAGTGTTATGGCCGTTGGTGGTGCAATCTAGGAGTAATTATAGACGGGTGCGTATTTACATGCCAGTCATTCTTGGTCAAAATAAAACCGACGTAACCATAAATAGGAACGTCACAATGATCGGCTCTTCTTCGAAATTTGAAGAAGGGATGAAGGGAGGGTCTCCATCCATTCTCCTTCTTGTTTTTTTTTTTTAAAATGCCCATTTTCTACTGTCCAGAACTGGCAAAAGGTTGAAGGGAAATTGAAATATCCGACCAAAACTGCCCCGATGGTGATTGACACGATGGTAATTCCAACCGTCTGCTTCGTTCTCCGAGACAGATCAGAATGGTCAGCTAGTTTCAGGTCATTACAAATTAAAGTTCAACGGGATTACCTTTTTTTCATCCACGAATAAAATGCATTATCACGCACATGCACGAGACTAACAGTACACACCATTTTAGACATATTTTGTGTAGTTTCTTGGGGGAATATTGGACTTAATCACTTTGTTTTCGCAAAATATTCGTCACGCCGTAACAAAAAGGGCACGTCAATTCAATTTTCGTTTTTTTCTTTCTTCCTGCAATAACTTTCACCTCAAATTTTGATTTTGTTTTCATTCCCAAAGGAATTGCATTAACGTTATATGCCTCCGGGGTTCAGGGTCAAGAACTAGGTTAATATTACAATAATATTGTTTATATGGATTAAAGTTTGATTGAACTGTTCATTATTGGTTTTAATTCGACTTGGCCTGGTAGTTTACACAAATATTGTTAATCTGGGTTAAAGTTTGATTGAACTATTCGTTATTGATTTTAATCATACGTACAGGCCGGTTGTTTACATGTCGCACATAATGCCGCATTGTTTTACCTTTGCGTCAACACGCAACACTAAATCCGGGGGAAAAATTAGTTATCCGAAATCACAAGTCACAATGATGTTGTACATGCACTATGTGCTGCATAATGCGGTGGTTTTATTTAGGTAAATATCATAATGCGAACCAAAAATCAGTGACTTCGGTGTCAAGTAGTATGGTCTGTGAACGCAAGGTTATATAGACCATGCAGGGTTCATTGTAACGAAACTCGATGATCATGGTCAGATGATAGTGACAGACAAAAATAGTTCTATGCCGCAGGGTAAGGTATGGAGACAGAATTCAGTGTGGACGCATGGGTTAGTTAGATTGTAAAGTGTTCTTTGTAACCGAGTCTTGGGATCAGATAATGCTGTGAGAATGCATGGTTCATTGTAACCGAGTCTTGGGATCAGACACATAATAATGTGTGAACGCAGGGTTAGTTAGATAAGTATTCATTGTAACCGAGTTTTGGGATCAGACATATAATGCTGTGTGGACGCGAGGTTGGACGCAGGGTTAGTCGCGTCCAATTCGTCCGTTATTTTGGATTTGCGTCGCCCCGTCGAAATTCATACTTAATATTTCTCTTGCACAAACTCTCTAGTGTAATAGGTGAAACAAATATGACCTTGTCTCGAGACCGATTTGAAGTTTCGATTGAAATGAATTAATCATAAATCCCCCATTCGCGAAAAAAAAAGAACAAAAACGCTGGGAAATTTTCGACGGCGATGATTTCATCACGTTGAAGTTTGCTGTGCCTCGAAGGCATGTAAATAAAATAGATTATTTCCCCCCCAAAGTATTCGAGTGGACGTTTTTTGGAGAATGTCCGAGGTCAATTTTTGAAGTTTATCACGAACGCTTTCGTCTGGCCCCCATGGTCAAACTAGGCGAGACGATTCCTTTTATATTATTACGACTGCAAGTGCTCATAGCGGCAACCTCTCTAAAGCAACCACCTGTATATAGACTAGTGACCACTTATTTGGTACCACACTAAGTCATGTTTGTCAATATACACGTGTTTGTATTAATCTGTCTATACATGTATAGGGGCCCCTCTCTATACTTAGTAACCTATGTAAATGATACTAATTGATTTGTATTTTTGTTGGAAACGGAAATAAATTGAAATGGAAATATTGAAACCTTTTATGTCACCCTTGTTGGGTCAGGTAATTGGTGGTCACTACAGGCCTCGACAGATTTGAGTGCATTTATTCTTATGATATGTATCACAATCTTGATAGATTTTGCCCAAAGTTTCAGAGATGTGTTTAATATCATAACTTACTCTCCCTTTTTAATAATCCACTGAGCCCTGTTCAACCAGGGAGGTCAGGAGTGTTTCTGGATCAGTCAGCCTTACCAAAATAGACCTGACGGTTTTCACCTCATGTATGAGATCATCTAGTCCTCGACCACCACTTCCTAACCCTCTCATATCATATCACCGTTCCTATAGTTTCGTACCCTCTCATATCCCATCATACCCCTTCCCTACCTATATATTTCTCAGACGGAGTGAAGACGTATTAAAGGGATCTAGTAACTTTGTTGGCAAGTGCAAAAAGTGATGAGTGATTAAATAAATGTGTATTGGAGTGATCTGATAATATGCCCACAAAGCAATGTGTGGAAATGTCACGTTAATTGGATGTTTTTTGGCCGAGACATGAGCAAAAATGCGGCAAAGTGATATTCACTAACTCATTGTACTTACTTTGTACACGGCATGAAATTATCCCGTAGACAATTTCATATCTGAACACTTCAATCGTAAATATCTTTTGAACGAAATTGAAATTTGAAAAACCGAAACCTGTCCTGTGCTTTTATTGTTAATATGAATATGATAAGGTATGAGGGAACCACTAGAGTTCCAAGTAAGTTTTGAGGATGTGAACAATGTTTCTTAGTCCTTTAATCTGTTCAAAATTATAAATTTAAAGTCTTCATTATATAGAAAATACGGATTGTCCAGTGTTGTACAACTACTTTAGTACAATTGGGCCAATACGTTACTAATAATATAGACCATGTAGACGGGAAGGTACAAGATCGGTACTACATGTACTAGGGATGAGGAACTGAGGGTCGACATGTGTACAATTATGGGGAACTTTAGACAAGATGGCGTGAAATTGAGAGTCGTCAAATGTTTCGAGCTTCGTAGATCAATTATAATTTAGACAACATAATAGGGATTGGTTCCTGACAGTATTTCCAGTGTGCCTTGTATATTGGGGATGCGACACAATTATGCTATAGGGGATCGGGAATGGGATGATGGGGGAGGGGCAGAGTATTAGTAGAGATGGGATCATGATGGTGTTTCCAACATTTTAGTGTAAACTGTGTATAAAGGATCGGACAATATGAGGAAGGGGCATGTTATTAGGGAGGGGGATATGACTGTCCGACCTCAGAAGGAATATCTAATTTACACAGAGAGGAAGAGGTTATGAGTCAATGACTACTACACGCGCTCCCGTGTTGCAGTAGCCTGTATATCAGGCCGAGTTGATTTTTTACATATATCTGTATTATCTGCTGTTAAATATGTGAATGTTAATCGCAATAATTTAGTTTAATTTTCACCTTTGAACTCCCTTTTCTCGCTGAAAATAATTTGAGGTCAGCGAAATCGGAGTTCCCTTTATTTTAGAAATTTTCAAAATTTGTTATGAAACCAATCACATAAAATTATATTTGATAAACTATTCCAGGTTATGAAATGAGTTTGGAAGTAATACATTCAGTAAAACTTATGTTTAAGACCCGTAACAGATTATTGTGTTTATAACGAGCTTTGTCATCTACTCGAAACGTTCAAAACGTTAGAAATTTCTCACACTTTCTCTAGATTATGATAAATACATATACATTTATTTTGTTGGTGAGTAGGCGTTGTAAGTTGCAATGCATATTTTGGGAGGCTTTTGGAGGAAAATAAATGTCATTACCGTGATTCAGAGCTTACGTTTTCACAGTAAAATATAATAAGTCATCAGTGTATCATGATGTAGTTGGAATCTGATTTCATGTGTGAGATATCATGGCGAAATAGCGGGCGTTACTAGTCTCTGACACTTTGTTTTCTTTACATATTTTTTCTTCTCTCTAACCAATTATGACGGTCATATTTAAAAGATGAAAGAAGTGAAAAACAACTTTATGACACTACCTGTTGGCCTGAATCTGTGTCTGTATATCTTGTTTGATGTACTGAGTGGGCAATCACGTGGACTAGCATGTCGCAAGAAGTTATAGTTACCAAGCCGAATCATGGCTATCAACTTGTCACACACGGCCGTATCATTCGAACATTCGTTGTACGATGGGGCCCTTCTACATGTTCAACGAAAAGTAATCGAATCCTAGGTTAAATCGTGGTTTACATATACTCGTGTCATTATTATGAAATTTTGTCATTTCCTCATTGACTACAAAGAAAATTGGACGGAAATTGGAATTTGCCAATACCGTAAATCCGGGGTAAAAAAACATCCTGAGATAAGTATTCGGGCCGTTTACAGTCATGTCAGTTTTGTTTCTATGTATATAGTATGGGAGGGTGGAAACACACAGTGGAATAAGTCATTATGTGGATTAAAACTTTCATCTGTCCTTCTGAAGTAAGTAGCTGTCTCAAAAAGAGATAGAGTGGGAGTTTTTAGCAAGAAATAACAGGTGTAATTTGTTGTTTGTGTGTCAAATTTGTCCTTCGGAGTCATAGAGAAAATATCGAAGAACGTGTGTGACATATGAAAATAGATGAAGTCATCTTGTATTTTGTAAGACTCTTTGATTCGCTTTGATGTGAGAAAGCATGGCCTTAGAATTTACAAAACACAAAAGTGAGTGCCATTACTGAAATGAAATGTTGTTTTAAAGCAGTTTTAATAATCTGTTACACTCAACGTTTATTTATGATACACATATCTATTTGAGAAGGACAACAAAACTCAAAAGCACGATTCCTATTTTATCACGGTTTCCAAATCTGCCACGGACCTTCAAATAATTTACAGTATCTATACTACTATAGTAGCTATTTAAATTTACTTGATATGAAATGAAAAACGAATTTAGGATAATAACATTCATGGTTATACTTGACCAGGATATGAGTTTTTATGAAACTGTAATACATCTAACACTCATTTCAACAACGCTTTCCGTTTCCTCCCGCTATATTATCTTAGCCCAAACTAGCCAGTTTGCAATGAGATTTTCGTTGACTTTCTTTTTAAACTAGTAGAGGCAGTTAAACGACTATATCTACCAAATGTTTATCAACTTCTTCTAAAGGTTAAAATGATGCAGTCTCTATACGTAAACTTCAAGTTTAACCTGGGGACATTTTCTTTACGCGCACACTAGCTGCGTCTATTTTATTTGTAGAAGAACCGTGGTCGGAGGAAGATTTGATTAGGTTTTCGAAGTCTGTCTTTGGTTTGGGGTGTACAATATTTGCACTTGCCTAACGATTGATTTTCACCTACTGGTAGCTCCCCTCTCCTTTCATATAATTACTCAAATAATATTACCCTTACCGACTCTTCAGAAAATGTTCCTCGCCAGCATGTTTGAAATGTTTTAACATTTAGTTTGTATAGTATGTTTGTTTATTCAGGACGCGAGTCCCGCTAAAGCTTTTGCTGATGTTACTATATATTTGCATACCTTCCTATAAATCACACAGATAAATACTGTTAGAGGCTGTCTATTAAATGAAATATTATTTTTATACTGTGTACGCTCATGCACACTCTGTAATGTCATCCATCCCAACTTCCATCCCCATTTTTCGTATCAAGCGAAGAGCATTTCCACTATATACCAAGTTAATACCCTTTGATAAATGCTTCAGTCAGAACGTTTGACATGTTTGGACGTTTGTTTATACACGTGCTTGTCGCTTAAACATTCGCTAATATTGATGTTTGCATACCTGTCTACAATTCATACAGATAAATACTCTTGGGGTGGCTTTTTAATAAAATAACTTCAACTCTTCCTGATCATAATGATTGAATTTGATTGACAGTGGATTGTGGAAGTGCGTGTCATGGTCGTAATCGTAGGAAAGACGACTATTCGTCAAAGGTTTAGTTTGGTGTGGATTGGACTAAACTGCGACTTGTGTTATATTAAAAACCCAAACAAATACATTGTTTGAAAACAATTGACAAAGCCGTACCGAGTACGTGTCTCGCCAATCTCCTATTGAAATACAGGCAACAATCAACTTTGGACACATTTAAATTCAAAGGCAAGAATATAATCACAAATGTTAGCTCATGAACATTTGCAATATGGGTCTGCCTCAATGGAGTGACTAGGAAAGATTAACATGTTTGGATGGGCTGTACATTGGCCTATAGTCGCATGACTATGGGAGCAGCGGGATAGGCCCGCCTATAGGAAGGTTCTCGGAGATGGCGTACACAATATCAAATACAGGCCCGTAAATGCGAAAAAAACGAAAAACGCCGGAACGAATGTTTTGTCGTGTTTTACAAAAGTGTTCATGTATGTTGTGTGTATGTATGTACATGTATGTGCAAAACAGAAACGTGTTATGACAGTAGAGAACACATTTCTATTATTAAAGATAAAGCTTATAATCACGCAACAAATTAGCTTATCCTCCTCCTATTCAATGGCATGTACGATGGCCATGTGGGTCTGCCTCAATGGAGAGACTAGTAAAGAAGAACACATGTCAACCTCGTCCACTTCCCCGTACAATTAAACGCATAGGATATGACGGAGGCTTAGACTACATTATGACGTCACAATCGAAGAAACCTGGGGGTCCTCCCTTTCCTCTTCACCGACTTGCTCATCTGTTTTATATCCAATTAATTATTTCCGCTCATTAAACAAGACTGACGCAATGTTGAAATGTTTTCCTCGATTTGTTAGCCTTTTAAAAATACACTATTACGTATAGAATCGTATTTACAGAGCTTTGATTATATAAATCACAGATTTGTTTCAGCCATTTTTCCATTATGATTCAGTTTCTAAGGAAAACTTAAATGCAAACAATTGCATATTTCCATTAGACCAACATAATGTTGTGCAACGTTTTCAATATTCTTATACCACTCACCTTGAACTAAATAGGCAACGCGTTTTCTTATCTGAGTACTATAATTCAACTGAACTGTTAGTGTTATCTTCGTACAGTTAAATACATTCAGTTATCGTGTGCACTAAAGCAACCTCCAAGGGAGCATACTGGAATTAGCGTTATATAAACTGAACGATTTCCGTTTTCATATTGCCTAGTCCTAGATATAACTTTATTGTATCGGGTGGGCTATGTACACAGTCTATGGGGATTTTATAATCTCGAAGAGAATGGGTTAATGTTATATTACACTCTGTTAGTTTGCACAATGTGATGTTTTTATTTGTATTTGGTTGAAACTGAAAACAATAAACTGAACTGGGCGAATGAACAGCCACTTACATGTTTAGTTTGTATACATTGTCAACATTTTTATCCTCGTTCCTACGCCAATGCCCATCTACGTCTTACTTGACCCTAATCCCGCCACTATACCAGTATTCGCCAGGTACATCCATGAATTACAGTGGCGTGGGTTCATGACCTGTAGTATATAGTAGTACGCCCATTGACAAGCGTGACAGTTTAATCACCCAAATTGACGGCGTGGCTGATGGGCTGGGCATGGTCCGCACATGTCGGAGAATGTTGATGGGCTGGATATTTGGAGATTATTGATGGATTGATAATCTAATCAACATTCCACCACGACTACCCGTCGTATTAATCTGTTAACGCATTGTAATTTTACCGTCAGCTCCGTAGAACAAAAAATAAAAAATAGTAAATTGAAATTATTTTATTTGAAATACCGCTCCCGTCATAAAAACAGAGCTATTCACATTTTTTCACACCCTCCAACGCTTATTATACGTACACATTAAAGTTTACAGAAAATTATGTTCGCGTTTCACATGAACAATATATTCGCGAAAATTTATGCAGATTTATGAGTCTATGTATTGAATTCGCGAAGGTGATATCCCGGAGGTCACGGTGTAATAAATCATACATTTATTTATTCATGCCGATCATAATTCGTGTGGTTTTATATACCCTGCCATATGATAAATATACAAACTAATCAATTATATATTTCCTTTCGAATCTGTTTGTTATAATGTAGTCAGTTACTTGTCGCAAACATCTATGATGTAAATCAAAGCATTTTAGAGAACAAAATAATATTAATTAACATTGTGCAATTTTGTCACTTTTTAAAGCCTATATCTGGAATGAAGCTGGTATTCATGTTTATTGCTATAAATGTCTATCAAATTATTAGCTAGGTTTCTTAAAATAAATATTGGGTAAGCAGATTCAGCAAAAATAAAACAATATCATGCATATTGCAACGTTCCAAAATATATAGATGTTTGTGTCGTGAAGAGATTACATAATATATTTGCCTGTAGACCCCCTTTGTTGTACTAGACTATACTAGAAGTTGGCACATTGACAATTGGCAAACGATTGAACTCGACATCAGACACGTTCGCCCCCTGTCAAGTCCGTGCCAATCCGACCGATCCCATCTAAATATACCCTAATTCACCAAAAGCTCACGTCTAAGTCCATTTCCTGCGCGTTCATCTCGAACTGATGACTTTTCCACTTTTGAGAAACGTTTTTTTTCCTTCTTTTTTTTTCTTTTACATCCTTTTATCGCTTTTTCCTAGGACAAATTACTTTTATTTCGATTGTAAAAAAAAAACGATTTCCAGCTTTTGAATTGAACTAAAATTAAATTTATAACCATCATGTGACACGTAACTTTATATATATCAATTATGCTGTACTAGATTATTAACGTGAGTATCTTTCAAAACACAATATTTCTTTTCTCAATTTAAGTGAATGGTTGTTCTTTTTTTTCTTCTTTCTATCGGTGCTGAAAAAAAAAAAAAAAAAAAAATGCATATTAATACAAAAAAAATGTTTTGCGTGCATTATATATAGGTTATATAAAGGTTAACGGAAAATTAAAATCGAGTTCAATCTTTCTTCCATCGTCTTTATATCTGATTGTCATGTTAATGTTGGCGCTGCATTAGGGGAATAATCTTGGCAAGAAGAGCTTCGTTGCCTCTTTTCTGGCTACAGTTCATGAAGTCATAGCACACTCCCACGTCCACGACTTCCATGGTAACAGTGTCCATAAATATATAATTTCCTGTCCGATATGCTACTTTTCCTTGGGACTTTTTTTCGATCATCAGATCATGTTAATCGGGCTACAAAGATAGTCTATGCTTTATTAAATGGTACAATATTGGCATGAAGATACAATTCTTGATCGGCAGGCTGTTTTAACAGACTCGTAAATGGAGCGGAACAAAACTGAAGCCCCCCCCCCCCCCCCCCCCACACACATATACGCACATGCACACACACCCCTTTTTCACAACAGCCACGCCGCATTAAAATACACTTGTCAAGCCCATAACTATAGCGTTTTGAAACATTGTGTTTAGCTGTTTAAACTTATCCTATTTTTGTGCATTTATCTATATTCGCTAATATATATAAATGCGTTCATACTATATTTATATAATTATAATATTTATAAGTCCCGTACGTGTGATTGTACATCGTGTATATATATGTACATGTATATTGCTCATAATGTATAATCTATATACGTGGAATACTAAGTACTTTGTTTTTCCTATCGGCAGCATGACATGATGCCTGATGTATAGGGCTATTAAATATGTAAAGCTTTACTTATTCATAAAGGTTAACTATGCATGAAGGATCAATTCTTAATAACGAACCAGACTCCACAGAAAATGCAAAATACATCAGCAACAAATACAATGTGTTCTGTCAATATCAAGGAGTTTAATGGTCGTTATTTTCGGTCGTTTTGTTAATCATGATAATATGTTGAAAATACCTCAATGATATAAAAAGTCGTATTTTCGTTTTCGCAAAGTAAATGACAAGATTATTGATTTGTAGCATATTTGGCTATACTTTAAGACTTAACGAAGACATTGCAGATTAAGAAATAATGGATGTTCTTCGTAAATAGTCGATTGTGCCAATCGACTATCGATGAAATGATTTACTAAGTAGCTAATTACAATTAAAAAAATATCTAATTTTATGCAACCAAATAATTTAATAAATTTGTCAAGAATAATATATTACAATTAATGAAACAAGAAAATGTTAAAACACTGGGAAACAAATAATATAATTTAGCAACACAATTGAGAACTTGGCCAATTTTGTTAGCGATTTCGTTTGTGCTTGTTTAACTAGTGCATACCCAAGCAGTATGATGGATAATGAGATTTGTTTTGTTGTTGCGCCCTAACAAATCTTCTATCAAGTCATACTGTGATAAACAACTCCATTTTCCCCCTCAGATATATATACATCGTACACATCCCTGGCTGAATATATTAAACCTGTCTACAAAATTCTACAAAAAACATATCCAGTAATTCAGCACATCATTCCATCCAGCGTGTTACTATGGTAACACCCCCTCCAAAAAAGGCGCGCTTGCAGGAAGTTACAACATATACAAGTTCGTGTTAAAGATGTCAAAGATAGGGCATATTTCCGCGGCTACATAACGTTTCCTAATAGATGAAATCCTTTATAATTCATTTTGTGGGCATTATGCATGCAGAGTGCATGCTTATCTGGAAAGGATGAAGCTTTTTGGCTCAAACGATTTACATCTCACTGATTATTACCACTCCGCGCGCTTGATAAAGTGAAGGTTATTTTTTAACTCACTACATGCTGCTGCTATACGCCGACGTGTACCATTTGTATAGTTCCTTTGTGTAGCAGTGTGTCACAATGTGAACACACTTTGGTACACAATGTGGACACCCTGTGGAATATTGTATAACTGGAGCTTTTTCAAAGTGTCGATACTCGTTATACTGTGAACACAATGCAATACACAGTGTGAACACAAAGTCTGCTCACAGTGTAATTAAAGTGTGCTTAAATTGTGCTCAAAGTGTGTTCACGGTGTGTTAAAAGTGTGCTTACATTGTGCTCAAAGTGTGTTCACAGTGTGATAAAAGTGTGCTTACATTGTGCTCAAAGTGTGTTCACAGTGTGATAAAAGTGTGCTAACATTGTGCTCAAAGTGTGTTCACAGTATGTTAAAAGTGTGCTAAAAGTGTCCCCAAAGTGTGTTCACAGTGTTTTAAAAGTGTGCTAATAGTGTGCCCAAAGTTTGCACACAGTGTGTCCGCAGTGTGATGAGTGTTGGTACTATCATGGAAATACTCCAGTTTAACATGAACATCACAGTGTGTTTACATTGTGGTCCACATGTTTGCAACATTGCGGGTTGACACTGTGTTCCATATTTGTGAAACCTAGTGTGTTCACACTTACACACACTACGTTCTTTCTCAATTCTCATTTAATTCAGACATGTATATCAGGTCCCTTTATGGAGTGGGCTAGGCCTATTGATTGAGACTGTAATTTGCATAATATCGTCTCATTGGGTGGTATTGAATTTCTAACGATATACTCTTCATGTTATACATTTCAAGTGTCGCCATCATTATGGAGTAGAAAGGGTGAATTATTATGTATAAGTGCCCTTAGATTATTTTCACGAATCGTGGTTACAGCGGCAGAGCAACACGCCATTAATAAATCCTTTAATGCGTTTTAACCATTTACATTTTTATATTTTTACTTTATTTTTATATATTATTGTGAGCATTATTCATGAAAGTGTTTTTTTTTCAAAAAATGTCATGAACAGTGTAAATTACTTTCACGAATTGTGGTTAACCCAGCCCAACAGCCCGGCGCCGTTTATGAATAATTTTAATGCATTCTGACCATTAACCATTTTATACATTTTTCCATATTATATATTTCTGTCATTTGAAACATAATACATAAACAGACTTGTGTCTTCAAAATAGGAGGGTGAAATACGTGATTTATATATCTTAAGATAATTTACACCAATGTGATTTTAGCGGCAGAAAGCTGTTTATGAATGATTTTAGTTGTAATTACCTAAATTTGGTCGGGCATTGAACTCAGCCCCGGGGGTTGTTTCACAAAAAATTATAAGTTGAACTTAACTCTTAAAAAACTTATGGTAAGCCATTTGTAGCCATGGCATAAAATATATTCAAAAACAAAAATGCAAGTATTTTAGACTTTTCATAACTATTACATCAAGAACATCTCATTGATAATAGAAAAAAATATTATTTTGATTTGAATCAACATTTTATGGCTTTTAACTTTTTCAACAATATTTTCAAAGAATCTAACGGCTTTTTATAAAATGTAAGTCCAACTTAGAGTTAAGTTCATCTTTGTGAAACACCCCAGGACAATGGGGCTACCTGCGGTAACAGAAAGACGGGTGCCCGAGCAATGCATTAATGGCATCCACACTCCCACTTATTTGGGCGCATATAATAATTATAGAGATCTTCATAATTCCATCTAAATGCGAGATACTCAGGGCGATATCTATGCTCAACATCTGTAGAATGTGTAAGGTTTGGTATACTTTGGTATATACACAGTAGCGAAGGGGTTAACTGCGACTATAGAGCACCCACTTGAAGCCTGCCGCCGTGCCGCGACGGCATCGCTAAATTGGTACGCCGTCGTAACTCCCCGGGGAGCATACTAACCGGAGCGAAACTGCACCAGTGCACGCTGGCGTCGGCGCTAAGCCGATTCAAACGATATGGATACACTTCTAAGGCACCCGGTGGAATACATGCTGCACACAGCTACCGCAATACTGTTGATGAAGTGCGTTTTAAAGGGACTTAGTAACATTGTCCAAATCCTCAAAATAAAATTGTAATTCTAGCGGTTCCTTTATACCTTGTTGTATTCGTATTAACAATAAAATCATGGGACAGCTTTCGGTTTTTCAAATTTCCCTTTCATTACAAAGATATGTATGATTGAAGTATTTAGATAAGAAAATCTCCGGGCGAGATTTTCATCCCTGTACAAAGTGAATGCAGTGAGTTGGTGAATATCACCCAATATCACTTTGCATTTTCGCTCATTACTTGGCCATACATTGTCCATTTGACCTGAAATTTTCACACAATACCCTGAGGACATATGAGATAACAACATTATACATTGCATCAACCATTCATCAGTTTTTGCACATCTCAACAAAGTTACTAGATCCCTTTAAGCTAGTGTTTTTTTATTTTATTCATTTTTCGTTCAACCCACCTCAATAAAAATGCATATTGGCGAATTAATGACTTGAAACTCTCCACCGGTTACTTAAAATATGTATATATTTTGTTTAGAAAATGAAAATTCAACCCCTTTCTTCTCGAAAAACTCAAGGGAGCCTTTCTCCGAAGAAACATACTTTAAATGGTTAGGCAATCAATTTAAAAGTGTTGTTTTCATTTGAAATATACAGAATGACATTTGAGACTTACACAATGAATGATATTGAGACTTAATACAGGAAAAGTACGAATTGTCATTTCTTATCACATTATCCTCCAGTCACTCCACGCTTGCACCACACCACACACGTGGACAGTGTGTGAGTTTTGAATTGAAATTAGCATAATTATTAAGCCTTCCGTGGCGTTTGTTCTTTCTTGTTTTACATTCAATGCACGCGCGCCTTGGGCGAGGTAACGTTCGTTGAAGTTAATTACGCGGAAAGCCGCTCTCATTATTATGCATTTTAGGTCGGAATGGTTGGATTTCTCGCTGTTCTCAATTTAAAATCGCCAGAAGGCACTGCGCGCACAAAAAAAAACATGTTGAGAGATCTACGCCAACGTAGAGAATTATTCCCCAAAAGAACACAAATAGGTAGAAATCATCCGTAAATAGCGAAAAAACACTGAAACGTGAGTGTCTTTCTGTTCATCGACCCTTACATAATGACGAGATGGTTATGTAACTAGGTTTAAGTCTCTTCATTTTTTGGTTACGATGAACAGATGAAAACGGAGCTCGTATGATTTCCACGCATAAATTAACCCAATTGCTTCTAAAATTGTTCTATAAAAGGAAACAAACTACAGATCAAGTTGAATTAAAAAATCAGGATAGCTATATGTATATAGAACACGCATAATAACAAAACTCCAACAAATACGCACTTACCTAACAACATGCTTAATGATATACACACGTACGTTATTCACACTTAATTCTTACTCATCGATACGTACAAACACACGGACGTCGGACGCTCTAGTCGAATATCTCGTTACAAACATACACACATTTTATGTACATAAATATATATATATAAAAAAGAAACGCACACACAGATCCACGTAAAAGCAGAGGAAAATCTCACAGTCATTTTCTCATGCTTTTGTGCAAATTGCTGACCGCATCAAAATAGAAAACCGTACGTAGCAATTTACTTCAAATACACAAATTACCACTCGGAGCACTATAAAAGCAAGTGTAACCTCCTATTATTGTTCCCAAGATAGTTATAGCAAAAAAGGCATCGTGAAAGGTGAAATCAAAAAGCGTAGTAAAAAAAGAAAGAAACAAAAATACTGGAAAGATGAAAGGGCAGCTAGGCGAATTCAGATGACATGAAAACAAGGGTGCTCCTATACTAGTACACTAAAAGGAGCGTTCACGGTCACACCAATCTCTTTGGGAATATACGGTAACCCCTACACTGCCTTTTTGCAAATATTATGCGCTAGCGTATATTGCACACCATCTTTACAGAGCTTTAATAAGTCTCTTGGCAATAGAAGAGTTAAATTTAAGAAGATGGAGAACATGGATGTTTCTACAATAAAAGGAGCGTTCACGGTTGCACCAATCTCTTTGATAGGAATATAACCCCATACACTGCCTTATTTACAAACATTATGCGCTATACTCTATAATATCTTTAAAAAGCTCGTTTCTAATTATGTTTTTTCGGCGTTAGAAGAGTTAATTTAAAATTACGCAGCACTCGAAAATCAGAATGCGCGTGAAAGCATTCACAATACTAGAAATATTGTGAAGGAGCACAATGGAGCTCGGTTACTGTGGAAACTGCATGCACTTCGACTTACAGCTTCTTATTTAAAACGTGCCCCACTTGTCTAAATAAGTATGAAAAGAGGCGTCCCCCAAGATATACTGTAATGCTGACGTTGATTAGGAATACACAAAATGCATTTTTTGTCTTGTTTCTTTTATATAGCACTACAAATAAAAGCTTATCATTGTGTATGCTATTTGATGTATAGAGGAAGGTATGATATATAAATACACTACATGTTAATTGAGTTTTACTTCGAGAGTACTTTCATCCTATTTTTGTTGGTATAAGATAATAAGAAAATAAACATTCAATTAAAATGAAAATTAATGAAAATTAATTTACTGAAATAATCAAATGTAAGATGGTATGTGTATGTGATGGTACACACTGAATGGAAATTGGGTTTACTTCGAGCACAGGAATGTGTACGTGTATGTGTATGTGTACTACTCAGTGGATAATAATGGTTAACATGAGACAATTAGTAACAATAATTTACTAAGTTAGTAATAATAGTATGTATGTGTATGCGTATTTGATGTAAGTATAGTATACAAAGATGTAAATTGGGATTTATTTATTATGCTATGTGTCTCTTATAATTTCAGTTCTTTTTGGGGGATAATCGATACAATTCGATATGAATTAACTGCACATGGCGCTTATTTGTTTTAAACAAAAACTGATACTATACAAACTTTAGTGGCAAATGTTCCAATTAATTCGATATCCGTCTCACACTTCAGCACATACGACCTTATGCCTGCCTTTTTGTTGTTGTAAATACAATATATGATGTGAACGCATTGCATATATGCCAGCCTGCGGATAAATGTGTCTTCATTATCGCTTTCGCGTAAATGTATGGCGCAATTTGCACCGGCGAAATTCAATTATCACATTACATTCACACTTCAGTTCATGCCTCTCCATAAAATACTTAGTAAGGAGTAGAGTGGATGCGATGATGATGGCGTCAAAAATGAAGAGAGCCCTCGGAAAGAGACGCATAAAGATAATGATTGAGAATAGAGAGAGATGAGGAGAGAAAATGGGGGTTATAATTATAGTACACATGGCATAGCATGACTGTATTCATATCTATAGACGATCGTATTTACATGTAGTTTGGTATTTATATAATATAAATCTAGTGATACATATAGTTAATATGATTTTTTCTTCTTCTGAGGTAATCGCATTTGTTGAGTGATATTCTCTTCTGAGGTAATCACTTCATTTTTAACCTGAAGAGTGGGCACATGTGTACTATGCCAACGATATAACGTTGTAATTAAATACTAAATATTGTACATGTATAGTCTATATACATATAGTTATACTTATATCTAGTTATACTTGACCAAAGTGAAGTCAAATCTCCATTTATTGGACTATTTCAAGATATATGGAAAAAAGATATATAATAAAGATAGCGAGAGGGGGACATGCACACATTCAAACACGTCGAAACACACATCAAAACACCCACCAACAACACCAACACAATAACAACAACACTAACAACAACAACAACAACAACAACACAAATGCACACACACACACACACACACACACACATACACACAAACGCACACACAACATAGATAGCTAGAGAGAGACAGAGAGACAGTCAGAGAGATTGGCGTCACTGTCCTAACCTAGATTCCCAAGTCACGTGATAGATGAGACCTCTAGGGCCTACTTTTGGAGAATAGCTGGAATATTTTGCGCCCAAAATCGATGATATAGTCACACAATGTGACGTCAAGTCGTGATGTATTTACACATAATTTGGCCGTGTTTTGTACTTTGTAGACTAATGTGGCGTAAATGTCAACCTTTGACGGTTTGAAAGTTCTATGACTGCAGCCGTAGACGGTAAAAACGTCAATTCATTGTAAATTTGAAAATCAGCATTATTAAACTCAAATTTTAAATGTCGAATAATGACCTGGTTATGCTATTTTTGTTTAAAGGAGTACACTAACCCCGTACCGATTGAATGTTTAATTTGTGTAGACACTATCAAGCGATATTATTCAAGTGTTTATGATGCATCACACCTACAAATACTTTTGTGTTGTTGTAACTGTCAGGTTTTAGTTTGAAATATACAGTACATTGTATCTATTGCGTAAATCTTCATAAACGCTATTCCAGTTAACCTGTTTCCTACGAGATATTTGCTTTCATTGGTAAAGTGCACATAGTTCGCAATTCGTATATGGTTGTCTGGCAGGGTTTTAATTGTGAACCAATTCGTCTGGTTGAATATGTACCATTGGCTATATCCTTTACCTTTAGAATTTTATCTGGTTGTCTATCTCCCGTCTATCTTGGCTTCAATTGTG
Organism: Echinarachnius parma; assembly: GCA_037951105.1. Taxonomy (NCBI): domain Eukaryota; kingdom Metazoa; phylum Echinodermata; class Echinoidea; order Clypeasteroida; family Echinarachniidae; genus Echinarachnius; species Echinarachnius parma. The sequence goes on from JBAMJV010004343.1 coordinate 100,793, forward strand.
AACTACCTTGACGGGGTATATATGTACACTATTTACCATGTATATGTATACACTTTCACTATGAATGTCTCGCAGAGTTGAACTCTATATAGACTATGTTGGGGCGTAACACGGAAGAATGGAATCTTAACAGGAAGACCCAATTAACGCTATAATACCCCCCTTCGTGTCTGTCTTTCTGCCCCCCTGTCTCTCCCTTCCGTCACCCCTTTCCGTCGATGTCTACCCCTCCCCGTCTATACCCTCCCGTCTGCCCTCGTCTGTCTACCCTGTCTATCTGTCTATCACATTCTGTAAAATACGACTGTTTGTCTCTCTCATGTCTATTTTTTCTATCAATATTATATTTTACCCAAACATATATCTCTAACTCTTACCTTATCCATCTATCTATACTTAATGACGTTGGTTTGTGTTGATGTGATCGTATAGAGGCAAGACAAAATGAATAAAACACTGTTTGAAAACAGTTTACAATTCTATCTATCTATCTATCTATCTATCTATCTATCTATCTATCTATCTATCCATCCATCCATCCATCCATCCATCCATCCATCCATCCATCCATCCATCCATCCATCCATCCATCCATCCATCCATCCATCCATCTATCTATCTATCTATGTTTTCTAGCAATCCACTTCTAGACTACAGGCTTACCTCCCCTTTTATCATAATCACGAATATATATTACTTATGGACTACTTTTAAAACCTTCTAAAGAGCTCTTAGTGATGATTGCCTTTTTTTACATTTCGGGGCTTAATCAAAGTCACCAAGAACTCCACGAAACGTGTATATTCTGACATGAATACGAAACAAAGGGGGGATGGGGATCCCTTGATACACAATATTCACGATGACTTGCCGATTGAACTAGCAAGAACAGTCTGCATTGTACATGTTCATTTGTTTACTCTCTTTTAAATCTTTCGGTCCGAGTCATTTCCCTTCGCATGCTCCCCCCCCCCCCCCCCAGGCCTGACGTACATGTATAAACCTTCTAATTTTAGACAAAACCTCTGTAGCGGCTTCCTTTAACCCAACAATGCGAAACTTAGAGCACAGGGTACACATTTATCCCCCCCTCCTGAATACAACGGGAGTAAAAAGGGGAGTAAAGTTGTCACCCATATTTAGGATCAAAGCGCTATTTTTAGGTTAATCTCCTTTCTGGTTTCAAAAGTGGGTTTATTCTCACCCCCTCCCCTATGGGTAAGTTTTGAGAAGAAAACAGTTTTGAAAAAAAAGGTTAATCGTTTTATGGAGAGGGGTTAGATTTTTGTACTGGACAGACCTGACCGGTAGGTATTGCGTTTCATAGAAACAGGGGTCACGGTGTTGGTTCAGAACAAATTTTTAAAATTTTAATTCAATTCAATATAGCCTCGGGGAAACTTGCCGGAAATATACTACATGAATTTAAACAAGTGAGCAAGGAATATTTAAACATATAACTTAGTACATACAATAATATACATTGGACGCCCCTGTACATGGTATTTGATGGTATTTGACGGCGTCACTATTATCGTCATCTCGCACTTCTAAGTTATAACTTCATATTTTGTACGATACATTGATCTCGAACGGTACTCATGGTGCCGATACTTTATATGCACTATACTAAACAACTTTTTATATGCAATACATGTAATGTATTAACATGTTTATGATATATTATAAGACCCCTCATTGACGATGAATTCTGCATTTTGTTATTCTTTTTTATTAACATGTTTGACATGTTTGAGCCCAGAATGAAACCTTGGAGAATCAATGGATGTGCGATAGTCGAGTATGGTGACCGATAATGTCTAATACCTCATTGGTCTATCCATCATCCAATACATCTCACTCTCATAGACCGAACAATTAAACAACAACCTAAACTGACTTTCAAGAAACACCCAGGCAAAACCAGAAGGCCGTGTCCATGATACACAGGTTTTAATAATTAAGTGACCGGAAGCTCATATCAGGTACCCGAACTTCCGGTTGTTTTGTCTGTGATTTCATCGAGCCCAATTCGAATCGCTATGTCCTTTTTTTTCTTGAACGCTGAATACCAGATAGCGCGTTAATTGCATGTTGAGGAGTTGTTATGTCTAATGTTGAATCGTGCATACCTCAATTACCAGGCTATCAATTATTCATAAAAGTGTGCCCATACAGATAAAAAGCAGTTCGTACATTATAGAATTGTAGATCATAGAGCAACGACCTCGAACGCGTTATTTACGTCACAATAGTAAATGAAATCATAATGCAAAGTCGTGAGCAGTTTTGTTTCAACAGTAGAACCAATTCTGATAATAAGATCTTATAATAAAACAGCATTTCTGACACAATACGTATGCAATGACTCATAGTCATGAAACAGCGAAACGTTCAAAAAATTTTCTTTTCACTCTTATCATCCATACAATATTATAGAGTTTGCACACTATTCCATTTTGAATGTTTTGTACACTTTTTCTAACCAAAGAACAATCAGATGGATCATATCGATTGGAGGCATGACATGTGTAAAAAAGAAAAAGTATTTGAAAAATACACATTTTAACTACAAATCGAGATTCCCATTGTAACACGTCGTCAGCCAAACCGAAGTTGATTTCATTACATTGTGGCAAAGACAAGGCCAAGCGACTTTTCCTTTAATATTCAATGTAGATGTATGCTTTAATTGAATCTATGGTCTCATCATTATACAGCCATGTTTCATTCCATTCGCTCGTGCCTTTCAAGTACGCCCTTTATAGTAGACTCTCGTTTTTAATTGTCCTTGCAGACACTTGTATATTATGTTTTTACATTAATGTTTAAAGTAATAACATGCAATGAAGCGGTCTGCGGTACCTCCTTGAACATGTTTTAACACAAATGTACCCCTCTCTGGTTTTATTACCGAATATTGTCCGCGCTCTTTAAAGGGATCTAGTAACATTTAAACATTCTCACAATTTACTTGGAACTCTAGCGGTCCTCACATACCTCATTGTATTCGTATTACCATTATAATCATGGAACAGCTTTAGGTTGTCCAAATTTCTCTTCCGTCATAAAGATGTGAATGATTGAAGTGTTCAAATTTATAATTATGTAGTGGATAATGTGTACAAAGTCAGTACAATGAGCTAGCCAAGATCACTTTGAATTTCGCTAAAAACTCGGCCATATGACACTCATTTACCATGACATGTTCACACATCACTAAGTGGACGTATCATATCACAGAAATACACAGTTTATCAAACATTTTTTGCCAGTTTTTGCACATGTCAACAAAGTTACTAGATCCCTTTAAAGTCCTGAACACGTTTATGACGCTTTTGAAGATGTCCTTCAAAGCACTTGTGGATAGCTGTCCATTTCTGTAGCAGTGTAGTAATGTACACATAAGTAGTCACGAGTGGCCATTGAATATCATATTCTATTGATATGAACAAGCCCACAAGATGGTGTTTTTCGAATGTTTGGGCGGAAGTGAGAGAGAAAGAAAGAGAGAGAGGGGGGGGAGGGAGAGAGCACTACAGAAGATGATATGGCTCATAAATTATCAAAATGTAATATCATATACGCTAAGTTGATAAGTTATAGGTTTTATTGGACCTCAGAGTATATGGTCGTCATGAAAAAATGATACGCCCCAGGGGTATGGGTGCAATGGAAACATGGGGTGGAACATCTTGACGATCGTTATAGCCATCGGCGTTCAAGGTAGCTTTGGGGGCTGCGCCCCCTCCCCCACCCCTCACCCTATCTTGTTAGAGAGCACGCATTTTCGCCGAGCAAAATCACTCCATATACAGTAAGGCAATCATCCAATTTTGGCAAAACCAACCCCATATTCAGCCAAAGCAATTCATATTTTGGCATATTAACCTCATATATGGTTAAAATCACCTCAAATTAGTTAAAACCACCTCTTTCTTATTCTGGCAAAACTGATAAATGTTGGATCAAATTCAGCTAAATGCTGTGAGAAATGTAATTTCTTTTGAAAACAGGGGAAATATGTTATTCAGGCAAAATACTAGTACTTCAGCCCCATAAAAAGAACTGATGTGCATGAGCGATTGTAACACTCCATCCATTGGCATTACGTGGGTTTAGCGGCTAGGCCACTACCTCCAAGCAACGCGTAAATAAGGCATTAATATTGTCTCCTGGGAACCCTACATTACACCAAGAATTAAACATCATAAAAACGAAGAAGAAAATAATAACTGATACTTTCGTGTTCGCAACAAAATACAGCGAATTGCTGTCCATTATAGGATCATGTTTTGTTTGATTTGTTGATATGAGGCAAGATTATGAGCTTAATTATGCTCATTATTTTGTTATTTTGTGTATTTTACTTTAAAATGTGTCTTGTAGGTTCTCTCCTCTCTCTCTCCTTCCTTCTTCCTCTATTCTTTGACTTTAATTATTTTAATACCCTTTGGGCAAATTAATAGTTTCCCCCCGCCATACTAAGTTGGAATTTATCCTTTTTTTTGTTCAAGCGGAACATTTTCGGAAAAAGAGGGAATTATATATAGCCTTTGGCAACATAGTGTAATGTTACGAACGCATATTTTTGTTGTTTACATTTCTTATCGTCAGGCATGTGCGATTTCTTTTCCCAATTTTCTTTGGTGATTTGATTAAAAATTAATGAAAATATGAGACGGAAATGTAGCGCAAGCATGCACATACATTGCCGTCTGTAACTCATTTCCACATCTCCGGAACTTGCAGTAATAATACATGCACTAACTTTTTGAATTGAGATCTACAGTAGCTTAACCTTTAACGAATATGTGATAAAATATATTATTGTGCAATTAATAAAGGTCATTATTTGCCATACCATGAACAGTGTTCGGGTTATTAATCAGAAAAAAAAGTAAATTTTCTGTATCGTTTGAAGATAGATTTCGTGAAATGGAAACGCCCTTATATGTTTTGTCCATACTTACCAACATCAAGTGTTTATGTTTCGATATTCAAGATATGCGTTATTGGATTTTTGTTCAAATATTGAAATAGTTTTCAGTTATCAGTTAGGACACACTTTGGCACATGTAAGACAAAACAGATACAAAATATATCAGAAATGATTCAATTCAAAAGAATTAACATTACCATTTCAATTCTCATTCTTAAAGGGATATAGTAACTTTGTTGACATGTGCACAAAGTGATGAATGGTTGATGCAATGTTTATTGTTGTAATCTGATATGTCCACAGGGTATTGTGTGAACATTTCAAGTCAAATGGACATTGTATGGCCAAGTAATGAGCGAAAATGCAAAGTGATATTCAGTAACTCACTGCACTCACTTTGTACACGGAAGAAAAACTCGCCCGGAGTTTTTCTTATCTGAATACTTCAATCATACATATCTTTTTAACGAAAGGGAAATTTGAAAAACCGAAACCTGTCCCGTGATTTTATTGTTAATACGACAAGGTATAAGGGAACCGCTAGAATTAACATTTTATTTTGAGGATTTGGACAATGTTACTAAGTCCCTTTAACAATATGATTTCGAATAACGTGAATTTACGAAAGGCAATAATTTATATGGAACGTGTAAAACATTCATTTAACTTGATAAGTTACATTTTTGTCAAAAACGAATGAAATGGGGGATCGAATTTAAACTGGGATTTCGGAATAATGTAAATTTACGAAACGCAATATGCAGAGGATATGTAATACGTGTATTTTAACAAGACAAATTAAACATTTTGTCAACAAAATAATGAAAAAGGGAGAACAAAATAGAACTGGGATTTCTTTCTGTCCGTTGTCGGTTATTGACTCACGCCAAGCATCCGGAAGGCATCTCAATATTTAATGCCGAGTTTTGTGGACTTACTATTGGCAGCAATACTGCAAAGCACCTGTTGTACATTAATGATGCATAGAGCCGATCCTCCCCGGCGCTCAAAACTTGACAGTGATCGTTCCCATGGCAACCACTGGATTTTAACCCATTTACCTCCTATGTGTTCTGAATTTACCATTGTGTTTATACATTATACACCATGTTCGATGTATACAAGGGTTTAACGGGTAGTTCATGTAGGTAAAGGATTTACCTTTACTAGTACATCAGCATCGCACAAACTATTGTACGTGTATGATGATAGCTCAATAGGCATGCTAGGACGCTGCCGATAGACACGATTAAAACAAATCTAACTCGAGATTTGATTTTTAAAGTTTAAAGTGAAACCAGTAAAGTGTCTAACTCCACGAACATTACTTGGAGCTTCCACATTTCTCTTCTATACCGGGTTGTTTGGCTTATGGTAAGAGAAGAATAAAATAGGGTTACATGTTTTAAAATGCCCCTTTAGTATGACGATATCTATCATTGATAATCATTCAGCTCAATAGCGTTAATGAACGGTCATAAACCTCATACACGTTATACAGTAATTCATTGTAAAAGCTGACGCAAATTTTCGCTTTTTTAACCAGGAAAGCAGTGTTCTCTTTCAATGAAACTTTCACACATCATTCGGACATATCTTATAATGATTGTCGTAGAGGATTGAAGTCTCAAATGTAATTTTGGGCAATATCTGACACTTTACAGGTTCTGGTCAGTTTCCTTTTAGATATAGTGAACAAAATGATAACTTGAGCCATATTTCGCCATACTTTCGTGCTTTATTGCCGGGGCTTGGATTAATTCATTATATAACCTTTTGTCAACTGTTAATATTATAGTCAAGGTGGTACAACTGTCTGATTATTTTGTTATGGTTGAAACGTCCCTTTCCATTTACATTAATGAGGAAGATGACCTTATAGCTTGTTAACATGTCACCGTAATGTCATCATATTGGCATATGGTGGCAAACTTGGATTTTTTTGTCACACCATTTCCCCTCAAAGTGTATATTACATCTGTAAAGTTTCTCTGCACGACTTCACACGAAGATGGGGGCCGGGGATTTGACTTTTCCCCTCTCCCTAGTTTCTGGGTTAGGATCACGAGATTGGGTGGATTATTTTTGGCTTTCTTACGCATCAAGACTGCGCGGAAGAAGCAGGAAATCCGCCGTCCTTCCGGGCAGACTATTTATAAACCCCGTGCCCTACCTGACTCACCGCTTTCTTCTCGCAGCGAGCGAAGGAGAGATGATGTGCCCTGTGTCATTGTGTGTGTGTGACGCGCAGTTTATGAGGAGATGTTAGAGGCTTGAAGGTCGTATATTCTCCGCGGAACAATAACTTTCCAAATAAAAGCAGTTTTAAATGAAAGTCATATGCAATGCTGTGGCCTTGTTGTTTTATATAAAAGTAGAAATAGACATAATGGAAGATGAAGAGGAAAAGGAAAAACGGGGGAAAAACAGGAACAACTCGAAACTTAAAACGAAGACGATGATGATGATGGTGATGATGATGATGATGATGATGATGATGATGATGATGATGATGATGTTGATGATGATGATGGTGATGATGATGATGATGATGATGATGACATTGATGATGATGATGATGATGATGATGATGACGATGATGGTGATGATGGTGATGATGATGATGATGGAGGAGGATGGAGATCGTAGAAGACAATGAAGTTACAGTAGTAGCTTTAACAAAAGGGAACAAGAACATAAAACTATCTGTCTGGCTATCTGTCTGTTTCTGAGAGGAATTTAGGACGTACGAGAAATCTGGGAGTGGGGGGGGGGGGGGGGGGGGGTGGCTAGAAAAAAAAAATCATCTGTTGAAATTTAGACTCCTCAGGTCTAGCCACTTCAGACAGCTCCTTAACATGAATATTACAATTTAGCTAACAGCAAATTGTACAGCGAAATAGATAGAAAAATATTACATGACATGCCAGCTCATCAGACACCCAAAACCACTCCCTAAGGTCTCGACCGAGACATGCCAGTCTCAATGTGTCTGAAGTGGTTCGCGATATTTCTGATCCGATCGATGCAAAAGTATTTTACCCCTAAGCCGCCAGATCCGTACTTGCACTTGCGTCACGTGGAATAAAGTGAAACACGAAGTGTGAAAAAATGGAACAGATTTAAAGGGATCTAGTAAGATTGTCCAAATAAAGAATCTATCCTTGGAACTGTAGTGGTTCCTTCATACCTTGTTGTATCCATACTACCAACAGAAGTATGGACAAGTTTATGGTTTTTCGATTTTCCTGTTCGTTAAAAAGATATTTACGAGTGAAGTGTTTTGATTTTTAATTATCCACTGGAAAGTTATAACTGTGTACAAAGTCAGTGCAATGAGTTAGCGAATATCATTCTCGCTCATTACTTGGCCATATATGATAGCCATTTAACGTGACATTTTCACACATTACTCAGTGGAAATATAAGACCACAACAATTCATATTTTATCAACTATTCATCACTTTTTGCACATGTCAACAAAGTCACGAGATCCCTTTAACCGTCATGTTGTTAGTGCTCGAATAAGAGATACAACAGGTTATAGTAAGATCAGATTAGCTGCAGGTATTAAAACAACCCTGCACTTTTGCTGGTCACATTGACTACCTTATATTAAATAGACAAATAGAGCGTAAAAGAGAAAGAAAAAAACAAACATCGGCAGCCATAATCAATAACATTGATGTAGTGAGCAGTGAGTCACGTACAGCTACCCCAATCAGGCTAACTGCGGGATTTTGAAATCAAGACTTCGTACTTTTGTTAATTACATCAAAGCAAAGGGAATTTCAAAATTGCGGATACATCTTTTTGATTAGTATATACTTGTCATAATGTTCAGTCCTGCAATCGAAATGTTTGACTAGTTTGGAACTTGGTAATGTTAAGTGCTAAGTGGTAGT
>JBAMJV010004344.1:0-47706 GCA_037951105.1 Echinarachnius parma
TTTGCAAAGTTAGATTTTCAAGATTCTATACCCCTTCACTAGCGATCGATAATAAGCTCCGCCTCTTAGTTACTCCTTTGTGCTAAGCTGCTAATCTCCCCAAGTGGCGTGTTCGCGTCCAGATTTATTAATCAATTTTGATATCGCCGCCGCTAGCACGGCGATTAGTGAATCAAATGGTCTACTTTGTTAATCTCTTTGAACGAGCCGTGCGCGCAGCCTAGCACTTGATCTGCTGGGATACGTGACAAAAGTTCATTATGTAATGATTTCGGCAAAATAAATTCAATGCTTGATTAGGCTATCATCCTTAAAGTGTGATAATTTTTATTCCGAGTACGTTACTGCATGAATCTAGTTGTGTTTTCTCGTATCATTTCAAACATGTCAAAAAGCGCTCATCATCAAAATTTCCGTTCAGCTAAAAGCGAGGAGATTTCTTAGCAATGCCTATCAAGGAAGGAAATCCGAAGGACTTGCGTCGAGAGCGCGATTTATAGCGACTGGACTAGAGGAGCTGTCACTGTTGTTATACGCCGATCCTTTTATTGACAGATATTCGTAACGTTTTCGCCTCATTTAGATAACGTAAACCGTAAAATCACGGCATTTATGTCGACCTATATATCGTCTGTCGGACAAAATTACCCTTATTACGCCGATTATTTTGAGTTATATTCATAATGTTTTTTTCTTTATTTAAGAACGAAACGGTAAAATTGCGATACCAAGTTCAAATCATTTCTGGTCGGAGTCTTGAATTAGCATAACTCGTAGAAATTCGTATATCTTCTCAACAATAGCAGACAATGCACAATTTTGTATGAAAAATGGATAAAACCAATGATTTGTTTAAGTAGCGCCCTCTTGAGTTGTAACGGCTCTTTTTGAAAGATAGCAGGGGCTTTACTTAGCCGTTTGTAATTGTGTATACTTTTAGAGCATGGTAAAGTTATAAATATAACTTTGTACCGTAATGGTGCAGGTTTTGGTTACTAAAGTTAAGTTTGACTAACACTATGTCGAGCATTAGTAATACTTCATGGAAATATCGCATATTGGGGCCATTGGGACAAAGTACGTCCTTAAATTATTGTCCTGAATGTACCCCTGCTCCCTGTACACACTTTGTATGCACTCTATACGAGATCAATGTGACCCCCCCCCCCCCCCCCCCCCCCTTCCTCTTGTGCGGACTATGCTTTTTCGCATTCAGCTTGCAGGATTATTATTTTAAAAGGCACCGCAGCGTGGCTTTATTGGAACAATCGAGAGAGTGTCCTTTTGTTCACGCGAGCGCGGTCCCTATTGTATGCTCTGTGGGTCGTGTACTTGAATTTGATCTAATCTTTTCGAATTCTACTTAAATTTCAAATAAATGTTTAAATATCTGTTCATAGCATGGATTATATTCAACCATTTTCGCAGGGAAGGTGCAAATCAAACATGTTTACTGATATGCAAGTTTTCAAGAAATTTTGAAGAAGGTTACTAAGGCATTCTATTCATGCAACAGGTCGCATGTCGTCCGTTTGGTGAGCTTTTTTTTACTTTCGAACCGGTGTAAACTTTCTAGGGCGATTTCTCGGGATTTTATTTTCAGAGCATTCAAAATTGCTCTTTGAAAAACATTAATAACTCCGGGTTACATAATCTTTATGTGACAAACTTTATATCATATTAAAGCTTAGATAGTACCGGTTCAGACTGTATCAAAATCTCAGAATTGAGATTACAGAACTTATGTCTGTTCTAGCCCTGACCGGTCACATTTACTCTTCCCGTTGGAATCCCATTTTCTTTGCTCTTTTTCATTCATATTATATATTTCTGGTCAGTTTCTCTTTATGTTTGAATCAATCGTACAACAAAGCTGCATCCACATGAGCAATGAAACCTAAAGGGCTTCAGGGACGAACACAAATGACTGTACTAGGGTTTTCTATAGCTCAGTCGTTAAGAGCGCAGGTCTAGTAATCCGGAGGTCTAGGGTTCGAATCACGTTTGAATCCCATTTCATTTGCTCTTTTTCATTCATATTGTATATTCTGACCAATTTCTGTATAATGTTTGAATCAAAATAATGATTCGATAGAGAGATCATCAACAACTAATTATTAACCTATTTGTTATATTTTCGACAAAGTGTAGGCACCGATCTTGATCAAATAAAGTATCTTTAAATTCCCGTCCTCTTCCAAATATTGTGCTTAGTTCTTCATTACCTCGTAAATAAATTTTTTCTTGAAGCGCCCTCTAAAACAATTCTCTACTATACCTTTAACACAACGGTGTTATAAATCTATCCTATTGCATGATTTTGATAAAAGGAGTCGTCCTAGTCATGTTGTATAGTTATTTTGATGTAGTTATGAGGTCACGACTCGCCTTTATTTGTACGCAAACAGTCTGTCAAAGAACATGATGTCAGAGAAATCGTCCTTGGCTGGCTTTTCATGTAGAGGACTGGTATTGTATGTTGATATCAGCGAAAACGTATACAAAATTATAATGGAGGGTTCTGACCCATGGCATATTTATATCACTACTGCATACATAATTGTGGGTATAATGTAACATTACAATTTTACACAATTTTTTTGAAAATTCGAATTAGGGACATTAGTTAGCCAGAGTAGGCTTACATTGCGATCAACAAGTTATGGCGCAATCCCTTACCTGCAGAGCCCATTGATATCCTCTGCCTGTGTTATATGTGCCCTCACACCGCAAAATGACCAATAAGTCGGGAAAATGATTGTGCTAATTTTTACATGACAGTAAAGTTATGTAAAAGTCAATACCTTTAAAATGGTATATAATTTGTCATATTTGGAAGCGAACCATCTCAAAATGAGCAGCCAAGATTTGGAACATGGCTGAATCAGTTTTAAAGTTAGGGAGAAAACGGGATGTTTCAAAGATCGCTGTCTATTCAAGCATTGTAATCTGATCATGTTTATTTAAGCTAGGCTGTATACGACTCTCATGTTTATTTAATTACAAATCATATTTAAACATGATTTCTGACGCTCAACATTTCACAAAAGGTAGATTATGATATCCTCATTCAGAAAATACCAAAATCCTGAATTTCATATTTTGAACAGAATTTGGCTATATGTGTTTGCCTAGCTCAAATTGAGATACAAGTCGCGGTTGCTCGAACCGAGACAATCAACTATTTAGTCATGAAATGAAAAAAAATCGAGTTTTGGATTTTTTTGTCTTGTAAGATTCTCTATAGTTTTATCTATCATGTGTAACAATTTTAGACCAAAAGAGTCATCCGAAATATGATATTTTATCATTTTTCTGAAGTCATGTTTATTACTGTTTTCGTTTTGCTTTTGCCTCGCGAACGAGCGATGCGAACAGCTGTTTGGAAATAAGTCGAAGCTCCGCCCCCTAGTAACCGCTCGCCGCTCATTAGCTAATCATTACGTGTATAGTGTACGGGCGGGTGTGTGGCTTTTGGGACTTGACCTTTTAAAGTTTTTTTCCATTAATGAAAACGTGAACTTATGGAATTCAAAAGTGAATAGACGATTCTTCACTTCTACGCAAAATGGGCTAACAGGATGCATATAAGACAAATCAATTGGTCGACATTGTGGTATGAAATCGTTATTGTGGAGGTGATCATAATCATAATCGCCATAGGGTGGAGCAGGGCCGGGGGTCGGCACTATTACAGATTTTATTCAAAGACAAACCAATATTAGCCAAATTATATCTTTACAGAAAATTGAAATCATACATAATATGAACATATTACTTTCCAAGTACTCGCACATCCACAAATTGAAAAGAAATACAAATATTAAACACTGCCTCAAAACCCCTAATCCAGCGACGAGCGGAGTCAGTAGTTATGTGTGTTGTGCTGACGTCACAATAGGGGTTATCCAATAGGAAGCTTCGGTATCTACCACGTAATATACCGGAATTATATCCCTTTATACCGAGGATTCCGTGGTTGTTTAAACTATTGTATATACAATTATGGTGGTTTTAACTTTTTGAACTAATACAATAACAATTTATATTCGTTGTAAAGTTATTCTTTTATTCATTAATGTGTCTGATAAAGTATAAATAGGTAAGTGAATCACCTAGTCTGCGAGTTGAATCATAGCCTCGACCGTGCCCGTACGGTGGACAATGCATGCAATATATAGCGGTTAGTGCAGTGTGTGTAGCTCGCTTCAATTCAGCTCGCGTTAGTGAGTAAGTGCACTATTATCAGCGCATTTTCTTTGCTTTTTTGCAGGCAATTGTTCTCGTATTTTGTTTTAAAAGCCCTACAAACATGTAAGTAAAATAAGAGATAGTCTAGAATAGATGTGATCGTAATAATCTTGCATTTTCGTTGCTTTTCGGAGCATTTTAAAAGTGCAATTACTTACAGTTGGCGTGCAGCTAGCTAGGTAGCTAGAGCACAGCCTGTCCGCGTGGCGGTGCCGCTGAAACTCTAGTGCGTGTTCCGTATCATTCAACTGACGGGCAGAAAATCGACCCAGAAACAGCTGAAATATCAATAAATATATCTTATCTTATAATTATTTGGGGCCCAAATAGTTAGATGATGTTTAGAAAAAAAATTAAAAATGCTTGCACGTTTAAAACAAAAATCAAAAGCATTTTTTAAATAGTTGTTGATGATCTCTCTATTTAATCATTATATCAATAAAACATCACATGGATAATTTTGTATGAAAAATGGTTGAAACCAATGCCTTTTTAAAAAGCGCCCTCATGTGTTTTAATGGCTCTTTTTGAATGATATTAGGCTTTTTACTTAGTCATTTTTAATTTGTCTACCTTTCGAGCATGGTGGAGTTATAACTATTAGTTTATAATGTTACTGTGCACGTTTTTGCTACTAAAGTTCAGCCTTATCAAAACTAAACTACCCCTTTAACAGATCATATCTCACTTTAAAAACCGGCCTGCAACGCCTTGCCATAATCCGTCATTGTAATGTTAATCATCATCATAATTGCCATAGGGTGGGCGAATGATCGGCACGATAAACAGATCACCTCCCACATCACTCAGCGATTTTAAAATCCGCTGGCCGCGCTGCGTCCATTCTTATTTTACTTTATAAGCCTACACGCCCAATCGATATACATGTAGTTTATTATGTATTCTTCACCGCTATAAGTTGAAATTTGTTCACAGTTTTAGTGTAACTTAGCAAAGGCCACGCAATAAATGATAACTGTTAATGTTTCAAAATAGTTCCTTAAACATAATTATAACATACTTTCACATTCGACGTAATCACTATCATCACAAACACCATCATTATCGTCATCATCATCACAATGATCACCGCATTTATCATAATAGTTTCTTAAACATAATTATAACATAATTTGACATTCGACGTAATCACCATCATCACCAACACCATCATTATCGTCATCATCATCACAATGATCACCACTGTCGTATTTACCATTATTGACGTCATCATCACTATGATGATGATGATCACCATCATTATCATCACGAAGATCATCATTGTCATCATCAACATGATTATCGTCATCATCATCACTTTGATGATGACGATCATGATTATTTTCATCACTATGATGATGATGATCATGGTCATCACCATGCATGGTCATCATTACCGTCATCATCACCATGTTTTCAGTCATCATCATCACTATGATGATGATGATCATCATCACCACGCATGATCATCATTACCGTCATCATCACATGATTATAGTCATCATCATCACTATGATGATGATGATCATCATCATCCCTACCATCATTATCGCCATCATCATCATTATCTATGATTATCACGATAATCATCATGCTTATCATCATCACTGAAATCATGATCATTATCATCTGCATCATCATCAACAATGAAAACGATAAGCATGGATATGATAATAGATTACAACAATGTGAAGCTCAGTTATGCAAGAAATGATCAACAAAAACACACATAAAAAAAAGTAGCACAGAAATATAAATAATAAATAAAATACAAAGATGTAGATATTTCCCAACAACTTATTGAAAAGTCAATGTTTTCCTTTCCTTTAAAAACTTTGCTAATTTACATGTGCACACTTTTTTTGTGTGGTTTAGGGTCACATATTATCATAAAATACAGTGTACAGTTGTCATGGTTGTGGTCATAATGAGTCACATATAATGTTGTCTCACGTGTGATCACGCTTTTCCCTCGTATAAATCAGATTACGAACATATTTATATTCACATTAAATAAGAAAGAAACGACATGTAAGAACAAACACACTTTTGCGTAAGGATATCTGTTAAAGGACGTTAATGTATCGAAATAATAATATTCCTTGCTTAATTACATTTTTTAATCAAAATCAATACGTGTGTTCCCCATTTGCTACAGATTAGATTGTCGTGACGTCACAGACATGACGGACGGCCGTATACTGCAATCCTACCTGGCAGGGCTACATCATCCACAAAGCGGCATATGTGTTCTACTTTATGTGAATGAATGTTGGCCTCGCCGTTGTCCACCTTCACCACCTTGCCTGATTAATACACATGTATTTAAGGTACGTAGAAATAAAGTTGTGTTACTGTCGTATAGCTTATCACCTCAAAATACATTAATTGCAACAGATGAAAAGGAACATGAACGAAGAAAGGGAAAGGATGTACATCAAACATATACAAACCAAGTATATAGAACATTGAAACAAAAAATTGTTTGCAAATACAAACCGAATCCAAACCGTACTAGACCGAACGAAGAAACAGATTTCCGCTCTGTCGGGCACCGACAAAGACAGGTATTTACAAAGGCTCAGAACTTTACCTGCGAGAGTTCTTCATTATACAAGGATTTTTGCTATAATCCTAACATTTTATAAGGCGGCAAAACGACAGAAGGTCAAAAGTTGGTGTAAAGTCGTAACCATCTTTGATTTGGTGCTGACTTCAAGGCAAATCTAAATTTGGCTAGTTATGCCTGGGTCAACTTCTCGATCACGATTTGCATTAATTGTTACTAAAATAGCAGCGGGTAATAAGACTAAAACTTCTATCATGTATCTTTCTTAACCCTAAACAGGCCGGGCTATTTGAGGTCTTCCTACGGCCGGGGAGGGTGGCGGGGGGGGGGGGGGGGGGAAGGGGGGCATTATGCCCCCCCCCCCCCCCCAACTTAAAGGGAGAGATCCTCTTTTGCAAGCCAAAATTCAAAAGTTGCGAGGTTATTGTATTATATGAAAGGAAATGTCATTTAATAGCATGCCTGAAAAAATTCGGGCTTGAAATCTTTTTCGTGGAGTTATAGACCTAAAACTTAATAAAATGAGGCACGTCGGTTAAATAGGTACATACGTATTTTCAGCCGGTGAGTAAGTTCGTGCATAGATTTCACGGAGTGCCAGATCGGTATGCATGACCCCTAGGTGACCCGCGCTAGCTACTTGACCGCGCATAAGTAATAATGTGTGAGCGTTTACCAAGCAAAATACCCAAACATCGCTTAAACTGACTACATGTAATTATAAACTCTTTCTTTTTGAGATTGTTTTTCGTGACATACGTTAACAAATGTCGGCTTCACAATACCTTTACGAGAATTAGTACTATATTGTTGTAATATTATGCTAAATCAGTTGAACTCCTTTATTGACCGATATATAGTTTAATGGAGGGACGCATTCGTTTTTCATTCGTAGAATCCAAATTAGAGGGCTGTTCGCTCTGATTTTTTGTTTGCGTGTTACATTGATCCCCATCCGTCAATTGAAAGCTGTTCAGACGTTTTGTTAAAGTGGACCTGTCCCTTAAAGATCTCGGCCGCGAGGCGGTCGATCGCCGTGAAAATTTGCATGCATGATAAGTGTGATAAGCATGCATGATAAGTGTGTAGAATATAATGTTTATTTAAATTTTTTGAAAAATGCATTAATTTGCATATTTATGGTAATTTATGCAAATAAGGTCATATAATTCATATTTTTACCTACAAATCATATATTCTTCATAATTAAACATTGGTTTTCACTACATATATTCTTCAGAGCATTTGGAATAATAATACGACAAATTCTTTTAGAAGAGCCAGGTTCTTCCTCATGTTTTCTACTGTTTTTATAATTTCTTATGTATTTCTTTTTTTAACTTATGTATTGTATTGTTTTTGTTGTTTATTTTGTTTCTAATTATAATTCAACTATTTTGAACCCCCCAAAAAGCATCTAAAATTTAAACAAGACTAAATAACCAAAGATATACCTCTTATTACGAAAAATGGTATTTCCATATGTTTTGTACACAAATCACGAAATTGAGCGATTTTCGAGCTGACATGCATAGACAAAAGGTCACGTGACTTCGTAACGGTAGGTCCGATTTTGAGAATCTTTGTTTTAAAATATGCGCCAGACCCAAAAGAAAAAAATTCACCATGCAGCGGCGCGTCATCTTACGGCGTTTCGGAGCAATACAAAACATCACGGAGGGGGGTGGCATTATGGCCCTCCCGGCCGCGAATTTGTTTTTCCCAAACCATTCAGCTATGGCACTAACGCATTAGATATGCCCGGTTAATTGGGATCGGGCGTCTTGAATGGAGATCAAAGCGCGCGTATTCAATTTGAGTTATAAATAGACTTATAGCCACTAAATTTGACCTATAGCCACTAAAGTCACTAAATCTGACCTATAGCCACTAAATCTGACCTTTAGCCACTAAATCTGACCTATAGCCACCAACATTAGGATTAGGGTTAGGGTTAGTGTTAGGGTATATATTCCCCTAAAAACCAACACCATCAAGCAAATCGAAATAGCTCCGTGGATAGAGAGTTAGACTGATACGCTAGAGATCCCTGGTTCGAATTCTACCTTGGGACAATGTTGTTTGTATTTACTATTCTTTCGGCACTCGACTAAATGTTCGAATTTATACAAGTCGGAAATGGGTATGCGTGGTCTCTGACCAAGTCGCTAATTCACAAGGATTTGCTGAATGGTTGCTGAATGGTTTGGGAAACGCAAATTCGCCCCCAGCATTATAAGGGTTAAATTGAACCTGATATTTGCCAAATATGAGCCCAGCGCTAGTGGCGCGGACAGGTGCGAACGGGCGGTGGAGTTATACATTTCACGGGCGGTCATTGTATTCGTTCCGATATTTCTGCATTTAACGATGCTTAGGTTCGGATTTTACTACACAAGCCCTTTGAAGTACCTTTTCAACAATATTGATCAATTAGTTTTGCCAATATAGATGTTTTCGGTAACTTTTCCAAAACTGTTACTTGACTTTACATGTAACAACATAATCGAAATGTTTAATATGCCCTTTTTAATACTGTTATCGAACTCCAATTATGCACCAAAACCACACTTCGTATCATATTGATGAATTCATCTCTTGCTAAAAAAACAGGAAGCCATTGCAACTGAAACAGTACATATATGACAACATGATATAATATCATAACTAACATAGTCATAATTATATACAATACTATTATACACTGTTTTCCGTTTTCCCTTTAAATCATACAGGATGTCGTGACCTATTCCATTTCTCGTGTATCCTGTTCAGCCTCGGTTTGTTCATCCTAGTTCTTATCACGACTATCAGCGCCCTTCGTCCTGCAAAACACCCCCTACACGGTGACCTCTATCAGCATTGCTCTTCCCATGTCTCACGATGAACAGACTAAGATTCCTTTGCACTATTTGGTTGATCCTGCATCCTTGTGTGCGTCCTATATGTATCCTGTATAATGTGTATTGTGATCATAAGCATCTGTTTTTTCAACAGATAATTAAAGACACTTCCGCCTGCAATTATTATCTTCTTCGCCAGCAAAGATGTGACCTTCTCTTATATATAAACAACTTCAATTTAATTCATGATCATGTCAACAGAATATAGAATGTTGTCTTTGATCAAACACAGGCAACTACTAAAAGTATACATGAAGACCAGTCCCATACTGACGATTTTCACGGCGACTCGTAACGATTTGCCATTCGTCGAGAAAATCGCTTAGGTCGTATTGCATCGTGTTGCATCGTATCGGCTCTTCCCCAAAACCGTTGCGCATCGTAAAGAAAATTGTGAACGCGAAGCCGAAATCGCCGTCTTCATCTGTTCAAAACAGTCGTCACGCCATAACGATTTTCATACAAAACCATTGTATATGCCCTTGCATATTCGTGTACATATTCCCATTGTAGCGAATTTTAAGACGAACTACAGCGAATCAGAACGAATTAACGCGAATACGAACGAACCAATACGAACCAATGCAAACCGACACGACACCAACGCGACAAATGTTTTAATCAACATTCAGGAATATTATGACTGTGGTAGAACATGTAACAAGCAAGGTATGTCAAAAAAGCGTTACTCTTTTGAACATAAAAAAAAAAATTACATTTGTATATATTTAGAAGATTGTTTTCATGTCGATGGATGCCCAATGGTCTTATTTATCAAGTGCCACTAACAAAACAAATTTTCGTTCATGCTTACTGTTTTTGTACAGAGTGTCAAAAAAGGCTTGCGCCAATTTGAAAGAAGAGGGACAATTAAACCAGCAGACAGAATAAGTACTCCCATTCAAACAAATTGCTCTTTGCCATGAATTTAAGATTATTTTATCATAGTGCAATCATTTTGTGGCAATTTTTCATCATAATTTAAATGATTTCATTGCTTTATGCATGGGTTAGAATAAATAAGCCATAGATTGATAGATAATAAAAGGATTTGCATCGTTAATGACACAATTTCCAGCCTGTCCTCATAACGATGCAAATCCTTTCATTGAGTGTGACACATACAAAAGATGACCCAGAAGCATGCATGAACGAATATTCATGTTGATAGATTGATGGGCTGACTGATTGATTGGATTGATAGATTGATGGACTGATCGATGGATTGATTAATGGATTGATGAATTGATGGATTGATGGATTGATGAATGGATGGATAGATGGATGGATTAATGGATTGATGGATGGATGGATGGATGGATGGATGGATGGATGGATGGATGGATGGATGGATGGATGGATGAATGGATGGATGGATGGATAGATGGATGGAAGGATGGATGGATGGATTGATGGATGGATGGATAGATGAATGGATTGATGTATTGGTGGATGGACGGATGGATAGATGGATGAATGGATGGATGGATGGATGGATGGATGGATGGATGGATGGATGGATGGATGGATGGATGGATGGATGGATGGATGGATGGATGGATTGATGGATGGATTGCTGGATGGATTGATGGATGGATTGATCGATTAAATGATGGATTGATGGATGGACGGACGGATTGATTGATTTCTCATTGATTGATTGATGAATCGGTTGAATGATTTGAAGATTAATTGAATTGGTATCTTTTGAATGAATGACTTGCATGTGGTTTTGATGTGTCTGTGCTTTAAAAAAGATCTTGAAGTAATTACCCATTATTGATTCGCACCCATGCATATAAAACAATGAAATCAGTTAAATTATGATAGAAAATTGCCACAAAATTATTACACAATCATAAAATATTCTTAAGTTTATGGCAAAGAGCAATTTGTTTGAATGGGAGTACTTATTCAGTCTGCTGGTTTAATTGTCCCTCTTCTTTCAATTTGGCGCAAGCCTTTTTTGACACCCTGTACAAAAACTGTCAGTGTTCGCCCAAGCGCTTGATAAATGAGACCTTGGGACATCCATCGACATGAACAAATATTATAAATATATACAAATGTAATGTTGAATTTTTTTTTCAAAAGTGTAACGCTTTTTTGATACGCCCGATATATAGGTCGCCTTCGAAGTAACTATACACAATGAATCCACGAACGATTGCAGTTTGAGTTCGAATATTATGTGGATAAGAAGAAGAAGGAGAAGGAAAGGAGGAGGGGAGGAGAAGAAAAATCAGATGGGCAAAACGAGGGAGAGGAAATAAGGAGAAGGAGGCAGAGGATAAGGGGGAAGAGGAGGAGGAGGAGGAGGGGCGGGGGAGTAGAAGGAGAACAAGAGGGAGGAAAGAAAGAGAATAAGAGGAAGAGGAGGAAGAGGGGATGCGAAGGGGAAGAAAAAGAAGAGGAAAAAATGGGACGCCCTTACATTTTTATTTTGAGTAGTATTCTAGCATCTATAATTTCATTAATAAGATATAACTCATGAATAGCTTTATGCACTAACATATTATGTGACAATGTGTATCCATACCAACCATAAAATGATTGGAGTTGGGTAATGCAGGTTGCTGCTTTAACAAATTAGCAATGAAAGAGAGAATATGCATCGATAACTATCATCATTAACTACTTTATAATTATAATTTGAGCGAGAGAAGGAACTTAAGGGTACACAATATAATATTTTTTAAAATAAATATAAAACAGACATTATTATAGAAGATTATACAACACCATGGGATAAAGCTATTTTTACAGCGGTTTGTTAATCTCAAGAATCCAAGAGCTTCAATGTATGTCAAGAGTGTGATTTATTATACGACGAGTCCGTTTTTTAACTGACTCAAACAAGTCCGATTGTTCATATTGTGCACTGTCCAATTTTTCCATAAAAAGAATGCGAGGAAAGTGATGCGGCATGGGGACAGTTTTGAACCGGTTCAAACTATCGTTGGGCTAACACGAGTCACGGCGTTCTCCGCGATGCGCAACGGTTCGAACAACGAATTACAACGACTCGCAACGAATAACAACATACTTGACTCGCGACGACTTGAGCGATTTTGTCTACGAATTATATTACGTAATACCTCATACAAGTTCTCCGAGGGTAGCATGTTCCACGTGATAATGCAGCTTATTACACAAAAGGAATTCAAAGCAATTCAAGCGTATCGCCCTTTGTGTATAGGGTATAAGAAGGGCCCCGTGGGGCAGAGTGTCATCTTTTCATTGTGTAACTTGCAGCTTTCAACATCGACTAGCGACGAGTCTGCCAGCTAGATTTTGGTGCAGAACTTATGGGGACTTTGAGGCGCTGTTAGCCCTTCTTAGCCGGAGGTTTGCCGTACTGCCGCAGACGAACTTGAACGAAGGAGAGCGAGAGCCTCGAGGCGCGGCTAGCCTCGCAAGCGACCTGAATTATACCGCTTCCCGCCTATCGAGCGGGAACGCTGGCTGATACCGCTTCCCGCCTATTGGGCGGGAACGCTACGGACTTGGATAACCAGCATGAATACCGCAGTGCGAAGCACGCGGGGGACGATTGCGACCTCAGCCTTTTTGCCGATGACACCGCAGTGCTAAGCACGCGAGGCCTGGGCCCCATGCCTATGCGCAGGGGACGGATGGAGCGATCGACAGTCTACTGCTCTATGATTAATCGTGGTGCTTAGCACGCGATGGTTTAGTGCGCAGGTGACGGCTCTTTGCCACTTACTCGTCAGATATTCTTTCCTGAATTTCACGGTAACTGTGGCGAGTCTACTATATATGTCCATGCCAGTGCTATGCCGCTAATCAATCCTTCCGAGTGGTTTGGTCAGCCAGATGTCGTATCCTACCATCCTATCCAACGGTTATACCAGCAATATATGCTGATTTTTACAAGATTTGGACACGGTCGACGTTCATGGAAATGTTCGCCCCTCTACTGTATAATTTCCTATATTTCCAGGAAATATATCATCATGTCGTGCAGACAGTACTATACCGTATTTACGGGGGATTTACCCTTCTATTTGGGTTTTATACTCTTCCACATTCCGGCAGTCGTGAACATGATTTTCCCGTAATCCCAGTCTAATCAGTCTAGCGAAATTCGACGGGGGGATCTGGCCAGTTGCGATTAAAACGCAATATGATTTGCTCCACATGTTTGTCTACTGGTATACTTATATACGGATAATATACTATTCTGCCGTTTCTAGAAAGGAAGGAAGGAAAGACAGAGGCAACAAACTGAGCGAAATAAGTTCCTAATTCTATTTCAAAGATATCAGTGAGGAACGTCTTGTCCGTTTTTGGCAACCCGATGTATCAGGGGGTTTCCAAAGTTGCCTTTTGTATATCATTACTGGCTCTACTTCATGGAGGTTTTGTCGTTTAAAACTCGTACGTTTCGACGGCGATCGGACTATATGTAACCCCAACATTTTGACCCGATCTTATGTGGCACGGAGTACATATATTATGTACAGCAACCATGCATTGACATTGTTTCAATGCGGAGGCGATAGCCCGGAATATGTTGGTCGTAGAGGAGCCGCTAATTGTAGTACACGTTTGGGATAAGCGATTATATCACACGTACTCGACCATGACAGCTTCTAAGCTATTCACAGATCACGGCAGTGTATTGACTATTGAATGGTTACGATGACAATGGGAATGATTCACGGTTTCAGACCTGAACGAGTCCAGAATATGCGGTGTCTCGGTCGTTCCTTTTACCTTGCATGGTAACAATGGGTCATTATAATGTATTGCCTGTTCGCGACGCGTGGCGCACGAATAAATTTTCTCTGAATGCGGTTGCTAGGGGCCCGGAATTCTATGGTTACCCCAGATTTGGGCTCTTTATGTCCTGAACTTCAAATCTCCTATTCAAAAATCCTTTGTCTCTGTGACTGGTTCACCATGAGGCGCAAGTCGTTTGGCTTGCGGTATTTGCCAGAATTAGTGCAGTACATGTACGATAATAACCTTACCTTTTTGGTTCCGAAAGTATGGCTCTGAATAGAGCCTTTGTTCCAGCTTTTAATTATAGTTACTGTCCTCGGACCAATGTAGCACAGTGTGAGATTTATGTAAAAGAGAACTGACCCCGGAATTTAGTTCGTACGACGTATTACATGTGCTGCATGCTGCCGCAAACATATCATGAGATTACCAGGGGTCACTGCTACGCCCGTTGTCCAATGCCACATACCGTTATGGTGCACTATGGCTAAGCGATTGTACTCATCGCCGAATACGGGCGCGGCTAAACCATGAAAGCAATATGGCTTCTCCTACCAATAACTTTGGTGAAATAAACAGCCTGCAAATTCTTATTTGCCATTTTCAACTTGTTTATGGTTTAGTTCCTGGGCAATGAATTTATGGCATGTTATATTGTTTACATTTTAACAGCATATCGTTCTGCCCGCTCACCTCCCACTGATAGTAAGGCCGTGGGTAGTTGTATCGTTTTGTTTGGTGTAAAGACACTATTTTATGAAACACGCCCTAACAAGGACGTTGTGAAAGAAATAATGTAACATTTTATTGCATGGATTAATTCTCCTGCACGTGGACAGTTTATGAGGTGACACGACATATGCTCCGCCGACATATGCTCCGCCGACATATGCTCCGCCGACAATTGCTCCAAAAAATGCGACAATTGCTCCGCGACAAATGCTCCGCGATACTTGCTCCGCCGACATTTGCTCCGACGACAATTGCTCCGCCGACAAATGCTCCGCCGACATTTGCTCCGCCGAAAAATGCTCCGCCGACATTTGCTCCGCCGACATTTGCTCCGCCGACAAATGCTCCGAAGATGCGACAATTGCTCCGCCGACATTTGCTCCGCCGACAATTACTCCGCCGACAAATGCTCCGAAGATGCGACAATTGCTCCGCCGAAAATGCTTCGAATATGCGACAATTGCTTAGCCGACAATTGTTCCGCCGAAATATGCTCCGGAGATACGACATTTGCTCCGGTGACAATTGCTCCGCAGAAATATATGCTCTGAAGATGACAGTACTTCAAATGGTCCAAAAAACAACATATGTTCCTCAACCATAATTGTTCCACCGACATTTACTCCGATGAAGATTAAACTCTGGAATGATTCTCAAGTACCTTTGGTATGAAGTGCGCTTTTATATGTTATGCGAATCTCTTGTGAAATTGGAGTACAATCGATTCAGTAACCATCGATTCATTCAAATATTTTATTTGGCTGGTTTGTTTGTTTCACGTTTCTTTATACAGGGTGGGGGGGGGGGGGGGGGGCAGTCAAGCCCAGGTTGTAAGGATGCGTGACCCTGCAGCCTGCATCAAGTAGCAGAAGGGGAGGCGCAATAACACACAACACTGGCTTTAGTTTTTGATGTTACATTGGGGTTCGACTGGAGCCGAACCACGGACCCTCATAGTATCCGAAAATGCTGTGATGAATAGTATACTGTTCCAAGCAATCATCAAGCGAAGGGCATGATACTGGTGTTAAGATCGATCATGAAGAGAAAAAAGAAAAGTCTTTATAATCACTGCATTTGTATTACTCAGACTCTTTATGAATCAAGAAATTGTTCCGCATGAATTCAAAATTTATCCACGTTTCATCAAAATTCAAAGAACGTTATTTTCACCCACTGTTAAATTTTCGGAGTTCCAATTTTGTTTAGATTTGTTCATCGTTCACTGAACAACGATGGCCCAATTTGTGACACTTCTAAACGCCCCCCCCCCCCCCCCACCCCGTAAACGATTAAGGCTGCCTTATTGTCCAACAGAAAAGCACAAACTTCCAATGCATTTTGCATTTGTATAAACGGAAGGATTGGCAGGAAGTAGCAGAAAATTGAAATTCAATAATCTAAGGAATTGAGGGGTCCTCTTACCTCCACAGTGAGGTAAGATGGACACTTCACCCCTTTAGTGACTATGACGTCATATTCCATAAAAAGCAATATGTGATCAATGTTATTGTTAATATGTGAAGAATAGATTGTCTTCTAGACGATGTGATCTTTATTTAAAGGGGTAGTACAGTTTTGCTACTTAAGGCTGAACTTTAGTAACCAACCCTGGACAGTTATTTGATAAACTAATGGTTATAACTCCACCATGCTCGAAAGATATACAAAATTACAAACGACTTAGTAAAACGCCTGTTATCATTCAAAAAGAGCCATTTAAACACAAGAGGGCGCTTTTCTTAAAAGGCATTGGTTTCAACCATTTTCATACAAAATTATGCATGTGGTGTTTTATTGGAATGATGATTAGATAGAGAGATCATCAACAACTATTCCAAAAATGATTTAGAATTTTTTGAAAAAGTGCAAGCATTTTAAAAATATTTTGTTGAAAAAAAATCATTTAATTATTTGGGCATTTGTCTGCGGAGCATTTGGCGGCGGAGCAAATGTCGGCGGAGCAAATGTCGCGGAGCAATTATCGGCGGAGCAAATGTCGCGGAGCAATTGTCGCAGCATTGGAGCAATTGTCGGCGGAACAAATGTCGGCGGAGCATTTGTCGGCGGAGCAATTGTCGGCGGAGCAAATGTCGGCGGAGCATTTGTCGGCGGAGCAAATGTCGGTGGAGTATTTGTCGAAGGAGCAATTGTCGGCGGAGCATTTGTCGGCGGAGCAAATATCGCGGAGCATTTGTCGCATTTTTCGGAGCAAATGTCGGCGGAGCATATGTCATGGAACCGTTTATGAGCCCCAAGGGTGCTCCATGCAGTCTGTGAAATTGGAAATTTCAAAGTAGTACCTGGTTAGAGAATAATGATCAATGCGATAATTATTATACAAATAGTGCATGGTTTGGAGTTGAATATACCAGAATAGACAACGATACATTTTTAATTTCTCGAGAGCGATTATATTGCATCGAGGCCGCAGGCCGAGTGCAATATAATCGCACGAGAGAAATTAAAAATGTAGAGGTGTCTATTATGGAATATTTAACGACAGGAATCATGTACTATTTGTTATATAAGATGATTATTTGGAGGAACTGTTGGAGGAACCCGAATTGAGTGTCAAGAATTGTGACGTCATGGCTGTGACGTCACAATTGATTGTTTACATGCCGCGAAGAAAGACTCGCAAAACTTATCATGAAAAAGATGGAAAATGCATCATTTTGTAAATTATCTGTCCTGTAGTAATTAAATGTTGGCAGTTTTGTAAGTTGCATGGTAAAGTGGTTTGATATTGCTATTGCACGCAGCCCTTTCATTATTCTCACTTTTACGTAATTTTGTTGGCATTTTGGCAGCGGACTGAATTTGACGTTGCGCACTCCACCGCGGCGGCTCTCAATGGGAAGTTTGTACACACGGTCGCCATGCACTATGTGGTCTATGGGAAATTTGTACGTCACTGAAAAGTTATAATACATATGTAGTATAACTTTACCATTGATTATACCGGATTAAGTATCGGTAATCAACCAATAGGAACGCTCAATTTCCCTTAATTATGACGTCATCATCTTATATATACGTATATTACTCTTCAGGATTATTGTTTCTCCTGTTAATTGTCTCGCGACAAGGGATAAAACCGCTGTGTAGCAGCGCTACTACTGCTTCTTCCTACTCAGGTGTGGATGAATAATTGATAGGTGGAGCCCCGGTAGGGGTTGAATGTATGTGGATGTTCTACTCAATGCTCATTGTCCGCTTGGACGGAATACTCCTTATGTAGTGGAAATTGTGCGTGCATGCAATGTGTGCATGCTAGCATTGCATCCTACGTTACCGGTAAATAAAGCACTTATATTGGGGCTATATATAGTCGTTTCGAGTCACTGTGGCCAGTTAGGCCTCAGATCACCAGGCTAAATTAGCAAGTCGAAGGCAACCATATTGTATGTGTGCCGCTTCTAGACTGCTTGCTTATAGAGATGATTATCATTCATATATCATATATATAATTCGAGTATCATTATTATTATTATTGTTATTATTATTATTACTATCATTATAATCTACGCGGCTTTGTATATTCGAAACTCTGTAACGAGTTTGGTGTTCTTCGAGATTACGTTAGATTCTCTACCGAAGGCTGTCACTTTTGATACGTACTCATTGTTAGAGCAGGTCTATGCTACGCACGAATTAATGCAATTCGTTAATTGATTCGTTAAGAACGCTTCGTCTTTGGATTATGAAAGACTCCATTAACTACACCAGTATCATTGTGATGTTCTTTTTGGTGTAGCGTGAAGGTTTCGTAGATCGAAAATAATCGGAAAAAATGTCGGATTGTATTTCACATGCACATCGACTTTGATTATAGCTATATTAGCATTTCGTGTATACTTTCATGCGATTATACGTATGGTCATGATTGAGAGGGCAATTGAGGATTTGGACCATATTTAATTTTGTTCTCGGTTACCAGCGTGGTGACGGGAACCTCGGGCCCACTGAATTTGTCTTGTTATACCAGTTATTCTGTGGTACCATAATTACATTAAGGGTGTAATACGTGGCTCCTGGACATATGGAATAACTGAGTTATCAGATACCTCGTTGTAACCATGGTACAGACCATGCTAAAACTTAGTTCGTTATGAAGAGGTTCTACTGTATAGGTCACGCAGCACAGTACCGTGTCCTATGAGAGATCCGGCAGTTATAATAAGCTCTAATCTCAGAGAGGCCTCTCGTATCATGAAGGAGCCCTTTTATTTTGCTAAGAATCCGTATGAAATAATTACGGCATTTTTTATTATTGGCACGATGGATAAGAACCGGCTTCAAGGCTTCTTGTCTCTTGGGCAATGCGTGTGTTTAATCATACAATTTTAGTGGCTCTGCCTTAGTGGAGCTTTCACCAATGGTGGGATTTGGTAGAACATTCTGATATTAGCTATAGTATGATCTTGCGCCTCTAGCCCTCTACTTCTTTACCTTTGCAACGGGGCTTGAATGGGTCTCTGTCTTTTGACATTGTCTTTAATTTTTTGTAGTTGGATTTGGATTCATGGTTGCCATATTGAAAACCGTCCTGGATTTGGGACTTGGGACCGTCAACATCCCTTGTTGATGTCTAGCCGACTTCGGTATAGTAACAGTATGACAAGCCACCGAGGTTTTAATTCAATGCCCAATTGCAAGAATACTACGTTATTCGGAACTTGTGTCAAACCAGGTCAAGATCGGGTTGTTATGTTACTGACTATCGGTACAGTACTTTCTGGGTAAACTCCTGTCGAGAGGGTTATCACTGGTGTGCTATGCGACATTAGCTTCTGTGCGATTGCTTTGAACATGCTACCCTCGGAGAACTTGTATGAGGTATTACGTAATATAATTAGAAAATTATACAAATAACATATGAAGTATAATTTGAATTATATTAGTAATAGTGAAATACAAGTCGATGAGGGTCCCGACCCTTGTTGGAACTTTCTAGTGGATCACCCTCCCAAATAATGACACGCACAGAAGCCAACTATATTTTGTCCCAATGGATGATACCTATAATATTGATCGTCAACATGGTCAATTGGTAATGGCGCTTCATTACAGTAACGTCTCAAGGCGCTGTAGCTAGTATTACACTAACTGTAGACAGACAGCCTAAGGAGCTTTCTTCTGCTGATTGTGATCCATGCTGGTTCGCAACATGCATTTGGTGTATTTCATAAATGACTCGGCATATATATATTTGTGCCTTAATCATACAGACTTAATATGGTTATTATGAATTAAAACTGTCCTTGAACACTGAGATGAAAGTGTCTGTTGGTGATACTTTCCGGTACTAATTTTCTTTTTGTCTCTTACTTTGAATAGATGACACTCTGCCCCACGGGGCCCTTCTTATACCCTATACACAAAGGGCGATACGCTTGAATTGCTTTGAATTCCTTTTGTGTAATAAGCTGCATTATCACGTGGAACATGCTACCCTCATCGACTTGTATTTCACTATTACTAATATAATTCAAATTATACTTCATATGTTATTTGTATAATTTTCTAATTATAATCCGTTGCGAGCCGCCTTAGAAATCGCCACTATGGGACCGCAACTTTTTGATCAGCCACAAATTTCCTACCGCGATGGTAAAAGGGGTAGTATAGTTTTAGTAAAGCTGAACTTTAGTAACCAAAACCTGCACAGTAACATTTACAAACTAATATTTATAACCCCACCATGCTTGAAAGGTATACAAAAAAAAAACACTAAGTAAAAAACCTGTTATCATTCAAAAAGCGCCATTACACACAGGAGTGTGCTCTATATAAATGCATACTTTCAATAATTTTTCATAAAAAAATATGCATGTGATGTTTTTTTTTTTTTTTTTTTGAAAAAGTGTAAGCATTCTTTAATTTTTTTCGCAACAAATCATCATATTTATTTGGGGCCCAAATAAATACGATCGGATATATATATTGATATTTCAGCCATTTCTGAACCGATTCTGACCAATTAAAGTTTATTCTGCGATTAAAATTGCATGTTCTTTCAAATTCGACACTCAGTTTTTCATTACCTCACGCCCAAATTGTGTTGTGCAGCGCCCTCTCTACAAAAACTGAACTACCCCTTTAAGACAAAAGAAGGACGAGCTAACTCGTCGAACAACGACTAAGAACGAATATTCGCTCTGAGTCGCCGTACAATTCTTCCCTATTCGTTGTTAAACCGTGGCTTAATCGAGTGGATTCGTTCGAAAAAATCGTTGCGAGTCGCCGTGAAAATCGTCAGTATGGGACTGGGCCTTAACTAGACGCAGTGCACTCAGGCAGAGCATACCTCTGCTAACACTATAATTTTATGCAAATGCTTATTGACTTCAACGTATTTGTATTAGTACACACGCCAAATATTCATGAGCTGTTTGACCTACATTAGTTTTGTATATTGACAGATGATGTCACAGGTGGATTTTGCTTACGAGAGTTGTGGGCAACTGTTTAAAGAAGGAACATGGCTTTACAATCGAGGACAAACAAAATATGATGTAAATGGAAATTAATTATTTTTAATACATACCATATTTAAGGACTGTGTGAAAGAGGTTAACAGTTATTAAAACAGGGTAGATAGTTTGAAGTACAATTGATGGGAAAAGATGAACTGTGTATAATACAAGCGTATATACTCCGACCAGTAATTATGATTGCACAGTAGTGGTAGAATTGTATGAAGACATTAATAAGGTTATTAGAGACCATTCAGGTAGTTCTCATGGGGGATTTAAATGCGAAGGCATGGACATTGTGAGGGGGAGAGGAATATGTTATGGGATGGTTTGGATATGGAGAGGGAAATGGATAGCATTATTGTAATAGGACATATTTGAAGTGACCAACAAATTAAGAAACACAATAATCGTTATTGGACTTCGGAGAGCCCACAAAATGTTTGTATGGAGTTTATGAAAATCACGTAGATTGTATTATTTGTAACCAGTGAGGTATAGTTAAGAATTGTGAGATCATAACTAACGTAGATATTGCAATTAATAATATAATGGTTAGTTCAAGTAAATATAAACAACAGTAAAACCTTTAGCTAGGCTTAAATTCATTCAAAATAAAAGGAAGACACAGATTAATATCTTGAAATTGAAGGAAAAGAAAGAAGAATTTCAATTAAAGGTTTACAACCATTTTGATGGAATAGAGATGGAAGATAATACACATTGATGAACGATGCGATATATTAACAATATTAATGCTAGAAGAAGCAAAAGCTGTAGCCCGATTAATAAAATAAAGGCAGTGGGACTGGGAAAGACGAGAACAACTTCGATTGAAAGAATTAAAGACAACACAAGAAAATGTAGAGTACGTACAAATAGTGAAAACTGTGACAAAGAAACGTCGCTAAAGGGAAAGACTGAAAACATCTAAATTCATTATTAGAAACACTAGAAAGTGGAAGAGGGCCAACAGCAATACATTAAATGGAATGTGAAAAGCCAGGAATTAATCAGTTGGAGACAAAGGATGGAAACATAACCTCTGAGAGATGAAAGATGATTCGATGATTTGTTGAATAATACAACAAAATAATAGCGTGCTCAACCAATCA
Source organism: Echinarachnius parma (assembly GCA_037951105.1). NCBI lineage: Eukaryota > Metazoa > Echinodermata > Echinoidea > Clypeasteroida > Echinarachniidae > Echinarachnius > Echinarachnius parma. Next base: position 22,802 of record JBAMJV010004344.1, read on the forward strand.
GCGGGGCGCTGGCTCGGCTCGCCTGCTGGTTGGAATCAACCGGTACGGGCCCGGCTGGTCGGGGAGTGTCATGGTGGCGTATTGTACGCATCCAAAATTGGGGGATATCGATCCCGTGTGCGTCACGTCGGCCAATAGACCTGGTCCGTTGTTGACCAATTAGGAACGTACTCGCTCATACGAGATAGTGCGTTGGGATAAAACACGCTTGCTTATAATATATTTTATTTATTTTAAATGTTCTTGTTTTGTCGTGTCGCTACATGTTTGTTGTATAATTTTGTTGATATTATAAAATATTATCGAGTATGTATCACTGGCGTAAATATGTTCGGAAAACACAATGCATTGGAGGGGCGAGCATTGTTTGTGAACAATTGCTGCCCCCCCCTCCCCCCCCCCCCCCCCCCCCCCCCCCCCCCCCCTCCCCCCCCCCCAATGCAATGTGCTTTCCGAACAAATATTAAGCCCATGGTATGTATAGATATCTGTAAATGCCAAGCTACACATCAGTGGCGGGAGTCCCAATGTGAGAGTAGGCATCAGAAGTAGTTGCAGTGATTTTAATTTTATTTTTATTTTATTGTACATTAGTATTATTTTAGTTTATAAGTGAAGTGATTTTTTTGTATTAAGACAACTATTCTATCATGTATTATGTCTTTGCACTAACATGCACAATATAAGCCCACGAAATGTTTGCACTAATTTGTTTAAGAAATAGTATATTAATATAAAAAAATGCATATCGCGATATTTCATCAGTAGTTTTAAAATATAGTTTATTTATTATTTGTTTTGTTTTGTTTTGCTTTATTATATTTCAATTAAGTGTTGTAAGATAATCGTTTTGACCATAAGAGGCCTACTCCCAGATGTGGCGGGAGTCCCGATGTGAGAAGTGGGCTTTTTAAAAATTGAAATAAGTGTTTATATTCTGGTATATAAAGGTAATATTCATACTAAGGTAGGAGAGACAAAACAAATGGAATATCGCGACATTCTTAGCGGTGCTATAGAAATAATTTGTTGATGATATATAAAATGTTATGAAATGTTAAGAATAACTGAAGAAGAAACTAATAGAAAAGCAATTGGCAACAATAGTCAGATTTGACTAATTGCCACCAAATTAAACAACAACACAACAACATAATTGTATCACCTGACGAAGTGTTGCAGCGGAGCACGAAACTTCGTGATCGTTTAGAACTCTTGTTGACTATACATTGCGAGACAAACGAATATCACTAGCGATATTATTTCCGACTTATTTAATTATTTCACACCTTGATTGTAGTATTGATATGAACATTTACTATTACACGGTAATTTTGATCGCATAATACAAGTACTTGCTGCTAAATTATGCTCCAATGAATATCTGTTCACCTTCATGGTTTATCCTTCAACAAAATGATACTTTTTTTTTTTTTTTGTCGTAGCAGTTTTGAACCGCAACTGAAATAATGGTCATTATATTGATATATAAGACAGCATAAGTGGTGTATCTATTCCACTATGAATTCCCTGCCGTGATTGAACTATTAATTTAGCATATGTGGTGGCACTATTTAAGAAATTATATCTGACATGTACGAACTCGTATGATATTGTAGATCCAAGTGTATTTGATATTGGTGTATTACATACTCAGATACTATGGAAGGTCTTTATAGGTTCATGTAACGCTTTCGGATGTCTCTTCTTGATGAACCTTGGCTTATTGCCTACAAATACTGTACATTTTACATGATAATGTTTAAGACATGGATATGTAAATAAATTATTAATAAATAAAACATATTTCCACATAAATAACAATTTCCCCCTTTTGTATAACATGGTAACTTGCGAAAAAGTAAGCAATCATACCTCAAAGTGTATAACTTTGCCGAATGTTGCGGTTTGCATGGCCAGAGGTTGTCATATGCTGTTGATGTGTAACCCTCTGCCCTGAGGAACTGTATTGTGTTGAAGTATTTATATGCCCTCCCGGATTCGTCTGGTGTGGCATTGCTGAATCGTTGTGATGAGCTGGCGACTCGTGTTATGGATGTAGTGTGACTTTAGTTCGGGTCTTTGAGACTCGGTGTTGGAAACTCCGGTCACGGAGAGACTCGAACTTTAAGACTTGGCATTGATCTTGCTGTTTGGGTACATGTTTATGGTGGTGAATAAATAATTGATGTACTGGGCCTCTTGTTGAAGGTGCTGCTCGTCGCTGAGGTTATTGGGGCTTATACGTAATCCTGCTGCTTGGGATAACTGTGGATCGTGCATGGCATGGTGACCTGTGTTGTAGCTTGTGTGGCTCACTTGGTCTTGGCGGCTTGGCCCTGTATTTGCCGCTTTGGTACGCGCTGTTGTTGATCAGTGTGGGCTTGATGTATTGGAGCTCCTGATGAATGTGCTGCTCATCGATGAGATTGTGTGCCCGCTTGAGGAGTGTGCTGGATATTGATTGTAGAACTGATTGATGGTGAAATGATCGGTAGTGTAGGAATATGTCTTGTTGTGCTGACTGCTTGTAGTGCTTGTAGACGATGGTGTGGTAGATAAACGTCTGCTGTATTGTTGATGTGAACATCGAGGAATGGTAGTGAGTCATATGTTCCTCTGGTGAATCTGATGTTCAAATAGTGCTGCTTGAGATGATGAAATAAGTTTTCTAGTTGCTTGCCGTGTTGCCATAAGATGAGTCTAATTTTGCGCTGCAATGGTGCTTGTCTCGTAGCTGATGCTTCGATCTGTGTTAGCTACGATGTGACAGTGAGGATCCATGCATGTGTTTGATACGATCTGACAGTGGGACCCCATGCATGTGTTTGCTACGATGTGACAATGGGGATCCATGAATGTGTTTGCTACGATGTGACAGTGGGGATCCATGAATGTGTTTGCTACGATGTGACAGTGGGGATCCATTAATGTGTTTGCTACGATGTGACAGTGGGGATCCGTTAATGTGTTTGATACGATGTGGCAGTGGGGATCCATTAATGTGTTTGTCACGACGTGACAGTGGGGATCGATGAATGTGTTTGCTACGATGTGACAGTGGGATCCATGAATGTGTTTGCACCGATGTGACAGTGGAGATCCACGAATATGTTTGCTACGATGTGACAGTGGGGATCCATGAATGTGTTTGCTACGATGTGACAGTGGGGATCCCTGAGTGTGTTTGAGACGATGTGACAGTAGGGATCCATGAATGTGTTTGCTACGATGTGACAGTGGGGATCCATGAATGTGTTTGCTACGATGTGACAGTGGGGATCCATTAATGTGTTTGCTACGATGTGACAGTGGGGATCCGTTAATGTGTTTGATACGATGTGGCAGTGGGGATCCATTAATGTGTTTGTCACGACGTGACAGTGGGGATCGATGAATGTGTTTGCTACGATGTGACAGTGGGATCCATGAATGTGCTTGCACCGATGTGACAGTGGGGATCCACGAATATGTTTGCTACGATGTGACAGTGGGGATCCATGAATGTGTTTGCTACGATGTGACAGTGGGGATCCCTGAGTGTGTTTGAGACGATGTGACAGTAGGGATCCATGAATGTGTTTGCTACGATGTGACAGTGGTGACCGATGAATGTGTTTGCTACGATGTGACAGTGGGGATCCATGAATGTGTTTGCTACGATGTGACAGTGGGGATCCATGAATGTATTTGCTACGATGTGACATTAGGAATCCATGAATGTGTTTGCTACGATGTGACAGTGGGGGCCGATGAATGTGTTTGCTACTATGTGACAGTGGGGATCCATGAATGTATTTGCTACGATGTGACAGTGGGGATCCATGAATGTATTTGCTACGATGTGACAGTGGACATCCATGAATGTATTTGCTACGATGGACAGTGGGAATCCATAAATGTGTTTGCTACGATGTGACAGTGGTGACCGATGAATGTGTTTGCTACGATGGACATGGGAATCCATAAATGTGTTTGCTACGGTGTGACAGTGGGCATCCATGAATGTGTTTGCTACGATGTGACAGTGGTGACCGATGAATTTGTTTGCTACGATGTGACAGTGGTGACCGATGAATGTGTTTGCTACGGTGTGACAGTGTGGACGGATGAATGTGTTTGCTACGATGGACAGTGGGAATCCATAAATGTGTTTGCTACGATGTGACAGTGGGGACCGATGAATGTGTTTGCTACGATGTGACAGTAGGGATCCATGAATGTGTTTGCTACGATGTGACAGTGGGGATCCCTGAGTGTGTTTGAGACGATGTGACAGTAGGGATCCATGAATGTGTTTGCTACGATGTGACAGTGGGGATCCATGAATGTGTTTGCTACGATGTGACAGTGGGGATCCATTAATGTGTTTGCTACGATGTGACAGTGGGGATCCGTTAATGTGTTTGATACGATGTGGCAGTGGGGATCCATTAATGTGTTTGTCACGACGTGACAGTGGGGATCGATGAATGTGTTTGCTACGATGTGACAGTGGGATCCATGAATGTGCTTGCACCGATGTGACAGTGGGGATCCACGAATATGTTTGCTACGATGTGACAGTGGGGATCCATGAATGTGTTTGCTACGATGTGACAGTGGGGATCCCTGAGTGTGTTTGAGACGATGTGACAGTAGGGATCCATGAATGTGTTTGCTACGATGTGACAGTGGTGACCGATGAATGTGTTTGCTACGATGTGACAGTGGGGATCCATGAATGTGTTTGCTACGATGTGACAGTGGGGATCCATGAATGTATTTGCTACGATGTGACATTAGGAATCCATGAATGTGTTTGCTACGATGTGACAGTGGGGGCCGATGAATGTGTTTGCTACTATGTGACAGTGGGGATCCATGAATGTATTTGCTACGATGTGACAGTGGGGATCCATAAATGTGTTTGCTACGATGTGACAGTGGTGACCGATGAATGTATTTGCTACGATGGACAGTGGGAATCCATAAATGTGTTTGCTACGATGTGACAGTGGTGACCGATGAATGTGTTTGCTACGATGGACATGGGAATCCATAAATGTGTTTGCTACGGTGTGACAGTGGGCATCCATGAATGTGTTTGCTACGATGTGACAGTGGTGACCGATGAATTTGTTTGCTACGATGTGACAGTGGTGACCGATGAATGTGTTTGCTACGGTGTGACAGTGTGGACCGATGAATGTGTTTGCTACGATGGACAGTGGGAATCCATAAATGTGTTTGCTACGATGTGACAGTGGGGACCGATGAATGTGTTTGCTACGATGTGACAGTAGGGATCCATGAATGTGTTTGCTACGGTGTGACAGTGGTGACCGATGAATGTGTTTTCTACGATGTGACAGTGGGGATCCATGAATGTGTTTGCTACGATGTGACAGTAGGGATCCATGAATGTGCTTGCACCGATGTGACAGTAGGGATCCATGAATGTGTTTGCTACGATGTGACAGTGGGGATCCATGAATGTGTTTGCTACGATGTGACAGTAGGGATCCATGAATGTGCTTGCACCGATGTGACAGTAGGGATCCATGAATGCGTTTGCTACGATGTGACAGTGGGGATCCATGAATGTGCTTGCTACGATAGACAGTGGGGATCCATGAATGTGTTTGCACCGATGTGACAGTAGGGATCCATGAATGTGCTTGCACCGATGTGACAGTAGGGATCCATGAATGTGTTTGCTACGATGTGACAGTGGGGATCCATGAATGTGCTTGCTACGATAGACAGTGGGGATCCATGAATGTGTTTGCACCGATGTGACAGTAGGGATCCATGAATGTGTTTGCGACGATGTGACAGTAGGGATCCATGCATGTGTTTGCTACGATGTGACAGTAGGGATCCATGAATGTACTTGCACCGATGTGACAGTAGGGATCCATGAATGTGTTTGCTACGATGTGGCAGTGGGGATCCATGAATGTGCTTGCTACGATAGACAGTGGGGATCCATGAATGTGTTTGCACCGATGTGACAGTAGGGATCCATGAATGTGTTTGCGACGATGTGACAGTAGGGATCCATGCATGTGTTTGCTACGATGTGACAGCGGGGATCCATAAATGTAGGATTTGTCTCTGGTGTGCGGTTGCTGAATCGCTGTGATGAGCTGGCGACTCTTGTGATGGATAGAGTGTGACTATACAGTTAGAGTCTTTGATACTCGGTCTTGAAGACTTGGTTTTGGAGACTCGGACTTAAAGAATCGATCTTGATCTTGCTGTTTGAGTACCTGTTTATGGTGGTGAATGAATAATCTATGTACTGGACCTCGTGTTGAAGGTGTTGCTCTTCGATGAGGATATTGGGGCTTGGTCATAATCTGGGGTCCAAGTTGTCAACCTCCTCATGGTGGATCCTGGAAACTGTACATCAGGCGAATGACAACAACTAGAGTCAACGACAGCGTCGTGACATCTCCGCATAGTAGCACCCTTGCCCACGTTACTTGAACGCACCACGTCAGACCAACTCCACTTTGAAGCATGCAGCCTCGCGCCAACCCACAACACGCGCCCTTGTCAGGGCGGGCATCATCTGATGTCATACGGGACGGCATCACCATCATGCAGCTGAATGTGGAAGGCCTCACTAAGGCCAAGATCAACATCATCGAACATCTTCTCCAACAGCACACTCCTAGTGCTATACTACTTCAAGAAACCCACACCAAGGACATCTCCCACCTAAAGATCTCCGGTTTCACCCTAGCCGCTCACACCGAGAGCGAAATTCATGGCATCGCCACCTTCATTAAGAACTCCAAATGGAACACAATAGCCTCATGCCCTCCAGATTAAAGCCTGGAGTGGACAGCAACTTCAGTCGAAGGAGTTACTGTCATCAATGTCTACAAGCCCCACACCTTTCGGCTTCAGGCTGACTCCATCCCAACCTTCGCCCCACCCTGCATCTACGCAGGCGACTTTAACTGCCGCAGCACCACCTGGGGCTACAACAGTACCAACCATGATGTCGCGGTGCTTAAAGACTGGGCCTCTGCAACCGGCGTGCAGCTCATATATGACCCAAAAGAACCGGACAGCTTCCACTCCGGCAGGTGGAACACATCAACTAACCCAGACCTAGCCTTTGCAAATATCAACGGCGCACTACCCAGCCGTACTATTCTGGACCCTTTCCCAAGATCTCAGCATAGACCCTCAATGATCACCCCCGAAAACCCAATAGAGCCGATCAAAACAAAACCACAGCAGAGATGGAACTTTCGTAAGGCCAGGTGGGACCAGTTCACAAACCTAGTGGAACAAGACGTAGATAACCTACCTTTAACATCCTCCTCCAACCTGGACCAAGCGTACACATCCTTCCGCAACCTCCTCACCACAGCAGCCAAGAGCTCCATCCCACGCGGCCACCGCCGCTGCTACATCCTCTCGTGGGACGATGAATGTAACGACCTCTACAACGACTTCCTTGAGGCCGAACGCGGCGATGAAGCAGCCTCTAAGGCAACCCTTCTAACTGCCTGCCTAGACAACAAACGCAGAGAGAGATGGGAGGAGACAGATCAAGGAATAGACTTCACCCACTCCAGCAGACTGGCCTGGAAAACGCTCAATCGCCTCACCGGCAGAAGTCCAAAGCCAAAACAATGCCCCGTGACCGCTAACTCAATCGCGGAACAGCTCCTCGAAAACGGCCGCTTCAAAGACGCAGACAAGAACCACACTCGTCACATCAAACAATAAACCACCAAACTTTGGCAAGGCCCAGGAGTGGATGGACTCTTGTCATCACCCTTCACTCCCGACGAGATCGCCACTGCCAGCAAACATCTGAAAAGTGGAAGGGCCCAAGGACCAGACAACCTGCCTCCCGAGTTCCTACTGCACTGCGGACCAAAATGTCCGGAATGGCTCCGCCTACTTTTCTCATCCTGCCACACCCTTCAGTCCATCCCCAAGATATAGCGCAAAGCAACCATCATCGCCTAACCCAAGCCAAACAAGCCCTTAGACAACCCCAAGAACTAGAGACCAATCTCTCTCCTCTGCATCCCCTTCAAGCTACTCGAAAGACTCCTCCTAGCCCGGTTAGAACCGATCGTCGACCCACAACTTCCCGACGAGCAAGCAGGTTTCTGCCGTGGTTGCAGCACCGTCCAACGAGTAGTCTTGCTCACCAATGACATCGAGAGCAGTTTTGATAGAGGCCACAAGGCTGGTGCCATCCTGGTCGACTTAACTGCAGACTACGACACCGTGTGGCACCAGGGACTCACCCTGAAGCTCCTCCAGATGGTACCAGACCGCCATCTAGTAGGATTTATCACCAACATCCTATCTAACCGCAGCTTTGACCTGAAGACCAGCGACGGACAGTCCAGTCGCCCCCGACGTCTCAGAAACGGACTCCCCCAAGGTTCAGTCATGGCACCAACGCTCTTCAACATTTATATCAGTGATATGCCCAAGACTGTCGCACAACAGTACGGCTATGCAGACGACCTTGCTCTCTTCCACTCGGACAAAATCTGGTCAAAAGTTGAAGACGTACTAACATCTGACATGGCCAAGATCGCGAACTACCTGAAGACCTGTGGCCATATTCATAAAAGCCCGATAGCCTATCTGTCAGCTAGGCCTTATCTCCTTGCCAAAATGCCAGTTTGGATGATAACTAGCGGGGAACTCACACAACTCGCTTGGGTGATCACCTTTGTTTTCACAAACAAGTGCACAACACACACGTGCATAGATATGTCTTTAGTAATGTGTGTAGATTTTGCATGCTGTCTATGCCCTTACCATATCGACCAATCAACGAGCGTCTAAGCCCTGTAATACAATAGCCATTTAAAATCTTCGTAGCGGGTTGCTAAATCGTAATTCAAGAAGCACTGCTAACCATACCGATAACAAGCTAACAACTCGGATGATCTAATTTATTCATCGTGGCTGTCATGGTAACATTCCATCTGTTGCAAGTTTGTTTGACATCGCATAAAAGCGCAGTTTACTCGAACGTGTGAATGAACGAATTGTTCCTTATTGTTCCAATCATAAAAGCGTCTTATGTGTTCTACAACGTGATGTAGTAAGGGGGGGGGGGGGGGGGTAGTAACTTGTGTCCAAAACAAAAAGCTTGCTATAATTCCTAAATGTAAGGGTGTTACTGTAGATGTAGATATGAGCGTGAGTAGGAATGATGTATTTTTGGGGGGCGGGGGGGGGGGGGGGGGGAGGGATCACGCGTAAGCACATGTTTTCATAGCCACCCCAATGAAGTAAAACCAAATACATCTCCCTCCTCATTACGATCAAGCTCCGCCACGCTTATAATATGATAGCATGACAAGGGAAACTATTCAATTGCAGTGAAAACAGAAACGAAATTGCATTAAATAGTATTATAAACCCCTCCAAAAAAAGTTCGGAAACTCCAGTTTGATCGATTATATCTATTTTATTATGAAATCATAATGGTTATATTTGGTATCACTTGAAAGATTGTGTATACCTCTTTAAGATGATACCAAATTCGTAGGCATCACGAGCACGAGGTATGCGCAGTATATTTGAGAATAGGGGAAAGTCAGAAGTGAAATGTCACAAAATGCGCCAACAAACTTCAGTTGGAAGGTCTGACACCCATATCACGGTCTTTCTCAAGTTCTAGTTCTTTCGACGATGAATATCTTGTCAATGAAGATATACTATTGAATATGGTATCAGAAAAAAGCCTGTTTAATCATCTTTCCAATGACACCTCACTTGGAATGATTATGGAAGCCGGGTAGGTGCAATTAAGGTGAATATTGGGGAGGATCGACAGCAAAATGTAAGCAAAATGCATTTGATTGTGTGAAATTGAAGGCGTTGCATCCAAAAACGACTTTTTGTGGGGATATCTTAGTACTTTACTTACATAATCATTATGAAATTCAACATTATGTTGAAGCGTGTTAATTTGTCAATAAAATAATGCCCCATTCATAGTGGATATGTGATTGAAGTGGGAACCTCTAAATGTATGGGGCTCAAAATGACACGTTGCAAGGTCGACTCTCTACCGTTTGATATGTGATAATAAGGGCATACCTACATGGTCATAGAGGGCGCTAATATGCCAGTTCTGGCTAGTTTGCGTAGGTTTAGAGAAATTTGAAGCATTTTCAATACATCAAGTTTGTGAGTTTCCTGTATTGCACACTCATATTCAGCATAATCATTGCAAATGAGATATCATATTAAAGATAAATTAACGAGCTTTCCGATAGTGCAAAACGTAATGATGATAGAGTTATGATTAATACAACAATATCTTACCGGAATTTTGAAACAAGAAGCCACGGTCTTAAATTCATAGCATTTTTAGACCCCCATATCTGGTTTTACTGCACACGCCCCAATAGCATAATTATTACAGGTGAGACATGATTTTAAGGAAAAATAAACACGCTTTCACATGATGCTAAATTTACTGATGATTATGCAATTTAAAACCCAAAACATCACCTTCAATAGTCGTTTTTCGATGCAACGCCTTCAATTTCACAAAAAGAAATGCATTTTGCAACATTCACTTTCGGCCTTCCCCCATATTCAGCTGTACCATACTTAACCTGTTAATAAAATTGTTACGGAAATAACCGTATTTAAAAGATAGACACATGGGCTTTAAAATGATACCAAATTTGATAAGTTTAAATCATTTTAACACGCTTCAATCTTCGATACAACTTGAACATTAAAAAATACGATACAAGAGGCAAATTACCCAACTGAATACTATCGGCCCATTTTGCGACATTTGACTTCTGACCGTCCTTCATTCTGAAACGCACTGCGTATTCCCTGATTTGAAATAAATGACAAATAATGTACCATTTTAAAGGGAGATGATCATGCATTGCAATGACACTAAAACCAAAACATACAATTTGACAATAAGAGTGATATGTGACCTTACACCACAAAACGACCAATAAGTCGGGAAACTTATTTTGCTGATTTTCATATAACATTAAAATAGAAGAGATTACCTTTAAAATGGTATATAATTTGTCATATTTGGACTAAGCAAACCTTTTCAAAATGAATGCCAAAGATATGGAATATGGATGATGCATTTTTAAAATAAGGGAGAAATGGGCCGTTTAAAAGATCTGTGTCTATTCATGGGCTGTAATAAGATCACATTTATTAAATTAAGAATTAATATTTAAACATGATTTCTGACGCTCAAAATTTCTCGGAAGGTAGATTAAGATATGCTTATTCAGGAAATACCAAAATCCTAAATCTAATATTTTGAACAAAATTTGACTATTTTAGCTAATAAAACAGAAACTACCACAGCGACATAACGGTCGTTTTGTGGTGTGAGGTCACATATAATCTATCAAAGTTGAGTTTCCGAACTTTGTTTGAGGCGTTTATATAGATCGATTCATCAACACAGAATTGAAATCACATAAAATCAATCCGAACTGCAAAAGTAAGCTAATATATCACAAAAAGGACAAATAAAGGCAAATTACTCTCCAGATAAAAACATGTAATTTAAGCTGATAAAAGATGTTATTGCTGAAGTACAAGGATGCTAGGGCAAACACGGAAAAGTATGTTACTTGGGGAACTATTTTGAACTAACATCACGCTATCATTAAAAAATCTCTAATATCCCTTATTCGAATATTCCCCTTGCCATGTTCACGATCGCGCCACACGCATATACACACAAAAACCGGGCAGATTGTTACTTGCTAGCAATTTAGAGGTACATCAGAGTACCTCTAAATTTTTGGTCCAGTGTCGCTAAAATTTGTCCTATCTGGCTTTGGTGAATAAGAAAAAATTAGCTGGGTGTTAGGTCGTCATTCAACTTCACGCCTTTGTTATGAGTCCAACAAAGCTCTATTCAGAACGTCCCGCATAAATAGATTTCAATGCATTTAGTCGGCACCGCAGATCTATTGTTGTAATAAGCCAGTTCGTAGGTACAATCTGCGCATGCGCGTATTTACTTCCGGGTATTTTGATATTCCATCGATCGTGAGAATCAAAGGAGCCACACGTGCAATTGAATGCGAATTATTTGTTTACGTTTTTAAAATCTGGATCAGGATAAAAATAAGCCCATCGTTTTTGTATTCACCACATCAAAGGTTAATAGCATAATATGTACTATTTCATAGAACAAGAACCGGTTTGATAGAATGTGTTATTCATGTGTAATGATGATATTTATTGATCAATAATTTCACCGAGCCTTGCTTGGCCTGGCTAGCACGCACGTATAGGTGTACATAATAGTGTACATAGCATTGTGCGGAGATTATCGTCTTCCGCTTGCTGCACTATCCAACGCAAAAACAGTTTTTGCCGGCTGATTTCTCTCTCCATTTATTAGCAAATGCAAACTAAATTTCGTTTATGTGATCCACAATTTATATAAATTGATAATGATTACCGACTTTCTTGTTTTGAAGACCGCGCAACATGTAGAAAGAAATATTATATCCCGTCTGTTTCCTTGCCGATGGCGTCCTAAAACATAGCGTTCAATTTTGAACGGTACATTGTACGAATGGGTGGTATGCTTATCGCCCGCCTTGTAGCATTATTGCGTGTGAATGATTCACCTGGATCATTCACAAGAAAGATGATTACAAGAAAGTTGATATGGAGAAAAATCGGTAAATTCTTGAATATACTTTACATCAAATGTGTTCTTTATGAGTTTATGCAGCTGCTCGTATAATTTCCACTTTGATTTTATGCATCTAATGTTTGTTTTTATGCTGTCAAACTCAAATTATCCGGTAATATGACATGATAGCATACACTTTACTGTACGTTGATAGCCCGTTGATGGAATATCGGACTACGCCCTCTGACGTCACCCAAGCTCCATAGTCTAATTACGAACTGGCTTATTGTTCGCATTTCGACTAACAATGTCGTGGAATACCAAATGCTTGTGGAATTTAGACAGATGGGTTGTCACGCTAGGCCAGGCCTTGACTACGATAGCGAATTTAGCCTATCGGTCTTTTGTAAATACCAGTTAAGCCTAGCGGACATCGAAATCGTAATTTGATCAACCAACTAGCTTATCGGGGTTTTATGAATATGGCCACTGGAGACTAAAGCTGAGCGCTGCAAAAACAACTGCAACTGCCTTCCACCTCAACACCAAAGAAGCAAACCGCCAGCTCACGGTCAAAGTCAACGGGAATCCTCTGCCCTACACTCCCACCCTAACCTACATTGGAGTAAAGCTAGACAGACAGCTGACCTTCAAACCACACCTAGAATCACTCCATGCCAAAGTTTCATCTAGGAACAACCTACTCCGCCGCCTTGCGGGCACCACCTGGGGTGCTAAAACTCACACGCTTCGTACTGGCGCCCTCGCACTAGTCTACAGTGCTGCAGAATATGCTGCCCCTGCGTGGTGCCGCAGCTCACACACGCCCAAACTGGACACCACCCTAGACGAGACTATGAGGATCATCACAGGATGCCTCAGACCCACACCAACTGACCTCTTACCAGTTCTTGCTGGTATCGCAACAAGGCCCTCCAAGACCGTACACACCCTCTACACCGTACCACCCAGAACACACAACCGGGCCGCCAACGCCTACGGTCACGCAGACCGTTCAGTCGCCATGCTGACACCTTGCGAGAAGGCACCCACAACACCCTCATCGCTTGGAAGGACAGCTGGCAGCAGACCCCCAGACCCCCTCAATTCACAGTAACCCCAAACACAAAACTACCACCAGGCGCGGATCTACCGCGAAAGGACTGGGTCACCGTCAACAGGCTCCGCACAGGGGTCGGCAGGTTTAACGGCAACATGCACCGCTGGGGACTCAGACCTTCTCCGGCTTGCACATGTGGAGCACCCGAGCAGACTGCCTCCCACATCATTGAAGAGTGCCCCATCCTTCGCCCTCCTGGCCATCCAAACCCAGATTTAAACAACTTGGACCCCAATACCGTTAATTGGCTACAAAATTTGCGTGATGTTGCGTAGAAGCTGCGCTGCCTCATACGCAAGAAGAATCCTGCTGCTTGGTATAACCGTTCATCGTGCATGGCATGGTGACCTGTGTGGTGGCTGGTAAGGCTCACTTGGGCCTTGGAGGCTTGGTTACAGCTCGTTACTCCAAAGGTTCGTTATTCCGAAGGTTCATTATTCCGAAGGTTCGTTATTCCAAAGGTTCGTTATTCCGAGGTTCGTTGATCCGAAGGTTCATTATTCCGAAGGTTCGTTATTCCGAGGGTTCGTTAATCGGAAGGTTCGCTATTCCTAAAATAAAATCATGTTCGTTATTCCGAAGGTTCGTTAGTCCGAAGGTTCGTTATTCCGAAGGTTCGTTAGTCCGAAAATTAAATCGGGTTTGTTATAATACTATAATTTCAATGCTGTTATCCGATCCGGATCCGATCCGAGATCCCGGCGGTAATGGCTTCCGAGCCGATTCCGAGACGGATCCGAGAAATATTTTTTCTCGGTAGAAAATATCGGAAGATTTTGCCGACCCATTTTCTCCAGTGATAATTGAACATGTGTATGTTTGACAGTCCATTAAGTACACTGTTAAAAAAAACAGTAGATTTTACAGAGAAAAAAATACAGAATCATTCTGTAAATTGTTGTAACTGGAAATTTCCTTTAATTTAACAGAAAAGATCTCTAAAAGAAAAGAAGAAAGTTTTTTTTTACAGGAACTTGTTATGCTTACAGACCCCACGTACTGATTTTCTGTAATTTTACTGAGTGCTTCGTGAAATAAAATAATCCTCATATTTTAAGGAAAGATCTGTTTTCTTACAAAATTCTTTTGAGAATCATCGTAGCCGCAGACCATCTGTAATTTTAAAGAATAATTATAAAGGAAACGAAATAACTGTTTTTCAACAGAATCTGTCATTTATTTTACTTTAAATAAAAAGAAGAAAAGTCATTTTGCAGAAAATTGTTATGCTTACAGACCCCATGTACCGTTTTTCTGTAATTTCACAGAGTGCTTCGTGGAATAAAGTAATCCCCATTTTAAAAGAAAGATCTGTTTTCTTAAAAAATTGTTTTGTGAATCATTGTTGCCGCAGACCATCTGTAATTTTAAATAACAATTCTAAAAGAAACGAAATAACTGGTTTTCAACTGAATTTATCATTTATTTTACTTTAAATAAAAAGAAGAAAAGTCATTTTGCAGAAAATTGTTATGCTTACAGACCCCATGTACCGATTTTCTGTAATTTCACAGAGTGCTTCCTGAAATAAAGCAATCCTCAGATTTTAAGGAAAGATCTGTTTTCTTACAAAATTGCTTTGAGAATCATCGTAGCCGCAGACCATCTGTAATTTTAAATAACAATTCTAAAAAAACAACGAAATAACTGGTTTCCAACACAATTTTGCATTTATTTTACTTTAAATAAAAGAAGAAAAGTTTTTTTGCAGAAAATTGTTTTGCTTACAGACCCCATGTACCGATTTTCTGTAATTTCACAGATTGCTTTATGGAATAACGTAATCCTCATTTTTTAAAGGAAAGATCTGATTTCTTACAAAATTGTTTTGTGAATCATTGTTGCCGCAGACCATCTGTAATTTTAAAGAATAATTCTAAAAGAAACGAAATAGCTGCTTTTCAACATAATTTTTCAATTATTTTACTTAAAAAGAAAAGAAGAACTTATTTTTTACAGGAAATTTGTATGCTTACAGTACCGATTTTCTGTGATTTAACAGAGTGCTTCCTGAAATAAAGCAATCCTAAGATTTGAAGGAAAGATCTGTTTTCTTACAAAATTGCTTTGAGAATCATCGTAGCCGCAGACCATCTGTAATTTTAAAGAATAAATCTAAAGGAAACGAAATAACTGGTTTTCAACTGAATTTATCATTTATTTTACTTTAAATAAAAAGAAGAAAAGTCATTTTGCAGAAAATTGTTATGCTTACAGACCCCATGTACCGATTTTCTGTAATTTCACAGAGTGCTTCCTGAAATAAAGCAATCCTCAGATTTTAAGGAAAGATCTGTTTTCTTACAAAATTGCTTTGAGAATCATCGTAGCCGCAGACCATCTGTAATTTTAAATAACAATTCTAAAAAAACAACGAAATAACTGGTTTCCAACACAATTTTGCATTTATTTTACTTTAAATAAAAGAAGAAAAGTTTGTTTGCAGAATTTTTTTTTGCTTACAGACACCATGTACCGATTTTCTGTAATTTCACAAGAGTGCTTTATGGAATTACGTAATCCTCATTTTTAAAGGAAAGGTCTGTTTTCAAAAAGCTAGGACTATAACGTGCGGTGTGCCACAGGTGTCAGTAACATTGTTTTAACTTATATTTAACTAGTTACCTTGTTGTACTGACTACTTTGAGTTTAGATTGTTTGCAGACGATTCAATATGTTCATACTTTTGATGAGAGTCAAAAGGAAATAGATTCAAATTAAGTTAATGAGCGATTAAATGCAGTTCAAAATGGTGTAATGCGAATAAACTCACTATTAATTTAAAGAAAACTAATTATATGATTATCCAAAGCAAAATACAGGTAACGAATGAAAACGATGTCCTTAACTGTCTGGTACAGATATTAATCATGTTAATGTTGTAATTGTGGCATCTTTTCTAGGAGTTGAAATTGATAGTATACATTGATTTGTAAAAATCACATTTAGTTTGTAAATAAGTGTGTTCGTAGAAAAGTGCGTTAGCTATTTAAATTGAGATATTTTGTGCCTCGGTATATTCTTGTGTGCTTTTGTATGAATCATTTATACAACTTCACATTCTCTATGGAATTGAGGTATGGGGAAGCAGTTCTAAATCTCACTTGTATTCATTTAGCTCAACAAATGGCTATGCAAGCTATTATTTTAATTTCAATTTGATTTCCAATGATATAAAAACATCAACATTACGAAAAAATCAAGTGAACAATTAATATCACATTATTACATAGATCTATACGGCGGGGTAATATCAATACTATATAATAGTATGATTAATAAAATAAAAGTCCACAAAGCTTGAAGAAAGGACAGCCCGTTGTAAGTATACTTTGATAATTATTACATTTTCATTATTGGGAAAATCCTCGAAACCACTGTTTAAACAATTGGGGATGTAAGATGATTTTAGTTTGCATGAACTTGCAGTTTCAACATTTGTATATGATTTGTACTTTACCACACTCATTATTAGAATATTGTCAGATGTTACACCATACTTATGAAACAAGACTTTGTTGGACCAAAGCTTTAGAATAGCTTACCCCAGAAGATTAAAGAACAAAAAACAAGATATTCATTTCATAAGACCCTCACAATTTATTTGTTGAACAAATACATCTTTTGCATAAGTTATTATTTCATTTCAAGAATTATTATATCAGCTTTTGTAATACTGGATAATAAAGAGAACCGATCTCGACCAACACCTGTGCTAACTTTCGGTTCTCTACCCATCAGAGCCTAAGGCCCACATATTTGTGGTTTGGTAGTCCTTAACACTTAAACAAGAATAAGACAGAAAGAAAGAGCATAAATTCCTCTATTTTTAGATCCCTATTTTGTTACTCTACCTGCTTTAGTTATTTTTTAATGATTTTGTTATTATTGCGTAAATCACTATAATTTAGAAAAATCCTTAAATTGGCAACACATTGTAATATTTTAAAAACAGATATTGGCGTTCAAATTGGCAACTTTGCAGCAAAGTCACTTCATATATTTTGTCTTAAATGGTCATTACTAAATATTTTCCACCTATTTTTATGTCATTGATCGGTCAACAAAATTTAGGAGTTGCCAATTTGTAGAGGAAAACAATGATCAGATTTGCCTTAAAATAGCTCTCGTCCTTGATGGGTTAACAACAATTTTAACTTTTGTATAAATATAAAATAATAGTTTACAGTTCGTATTTTAAAGGGTACCACCACCCAAAAATAATATTCTTATTAAAGAAAGGTAACATCTTTAGTATTCCATTCCATCAACAAGTTCACAAAAATATGTTTCCAGAAAAAAAAATATATAATTGGAAACGCATCACCATTCTAAAGCATGCGTTCATGCGGTCTGAATTACGCAGACTGCTATGTGTGCGGTGAATTGCAACGTGTGCAGAGCGAACGAATCGCCCGGGAATCTATTGTTTACAAACGTGCGCGTGAATAGCGGCATTGGCGCACTCGCAAATGGTTGGCCCGTATGGAACCAGGAAATAGCAGTGGTTCCGTAAGTGGTGGAAATTAATTGCTTTGTTTATGAATTACACAACCCTTTGCAAAATGTTGGCTATCTATTTGATACCACAAAACGGTACCAAAACATATAATAATGTGTTGTTCTTTGCCTGGTGGTCCCCTTTAATAATTTGCCTTGGATGTATGTTTTAATGTACATATATACGATATTGTTTTTGTTGTTGTTAATACACTTCGAACTTCAAACATGGGACATATTATGGCCCCACAAGGGTACACCCACCTAGAACCCACTTAATGAAACCATATGGGGCCATCTGGGTGCCCAGATAATGAAACCATATGGGCAGCCCATAATGCTGGTTCCATAATCGATCCCCACGCTCTCCCCATTGCTATCGGGAATTCATGATCGATTATGAACAATTGTAAGTGAATGTAAATTTCTTTCTTTCTTTTTGTAATTAATTCTTTTGAAAGCATTGTTATCATGTCCTTGTTGTTGAATATAATTCATAAACATGTAAATAACAATTGTATATTGTGTTATGAATTTGATTTGAAGGCTAATCATTTCAGAATCAACTCTCTGCAAATACTAACCACTAAAAACCCGCATACCTAGAAGATGTGTATATATATGGAACCGATTACATAAAATGTTAGTAGGAAAGGTAGGATGTTAGAATGATAGGCTTAGGACGATAGGACTAGGTTAGTAGGCATAGGATTATAGAATTAAGGCTTAGGACTAGGTTAGTAGGCATAGGATTACAGAATTAGGATTAAATGTGAGTAAGTAGAATAAAACTCACCACAAGTACGCCATATTTCATTTTTGTGATATGGATTGACTTTCTGTTTTTTTTAAAGAAGAAATTGTTTTTATCACATACAGATATTTTATAACAACATAAAAGTAGTAAATTGCAATAAGATTTATGCAGTAAAATTACAGATAAGTAGTAAATTGCGAAAAGAATTGTGCAGTAAATTACAGGAGTCTCGAGACTCTGCTGCAAGTACTTTTCTGTTATTTTAAAGAAGAAATTGTATTTATCACACACAGATTGTCTGTTAAAAACAGATAAGTAGTAAATTGCGAAAAGAAGTATGCAGTAAACTTACAGGACATCTCGAGACTCTGCTGCAAAGCACTTTTCTGTATTTTTACTGAGAAATTTTCTAACAGTGTAGTGTAATTTAAATAAGAAATGGGGAAATCAATATTATTTACTTTATGAGTGGTTATTTTGGAGAAATTCATGGTTCGTCAGTTCGTTTTGCAGTCGAAAATTGAACAGGATGCGCGAAATTGCTAGTCATTTGAACGATGTTGTGGACGGATGTGCAATCAAAGTTACGCCGATACTCGAGGGGAGACGTCTGTTGGATGTCTGTATGATCGAGCTAATAAGCCAGTGCATTCAAAATGTGGCTCTGAATACGTTTTATTGTCATTTGCACATTTAAAAATGTTCTGATATTCTACTTACATGATTTCTTGGCGTTTGATAGCTGGGCGGAAACAAAAATATGCCCCTAAACAATGAAAACAATTGCGCAAAATATCGATAAAAAATTACTACACCGCTCCAGTTTGCTTGTATAATTGCGTGTGCAGATATAGATCCGCCGCCGGGAATTCCCCAATTTTCGGCGGATGGATCTCGCGTAAGAAAAAACGTTCACCATAACACACGCAAAGTAATACGACCAAATTAACGCCTAATAACTTGTTGCATGTGCATGCAAGCTATAGCTAGCTAACTCATTGGAGTTCTCTCGAGGCCTAGCCGTCCGTAATCCGATTTTTTTCTTTGGAAATATATCGATAATTCAGCAGTTTTGTCTTTGATTTGGGGGGTTATTTTGTATTCTGTTCGGCTTTCAGATGCCATGTTATCATGTAAGTAGATTACCAGAATTGTGTGGTTCCCTAAAGGGTAATTTATAGCCGATTTTTGAGGGCAGTGGCCCGGCAGTGGCTCACAAGCGCGGTTTTCCACGCGATTGGCGGGTTGAGTTTCTGTGAAACGTGTGGTGCGATGCCGAACAAACCATCGAAAAAATACTTTTCTTGCGAAACTCTGAATAATCTGAATATTATTTTTCCGTAAAAATTGATATGTACATGCCTCGAAACGTCATTATTATTAATATTTTTGCCATATAAAACAAGAAAGATGAGTCTACAACGCTGCATTTTTTCAGAGCAAATTGCAATATTTTTTTTCTCCGAGATCCGATCCGATCCGAGATCTCGTTAGCGATTAGAATTCTAACGATCCGAGAACGGCCGGGATTTTTTGTTTACCTAACAGCATTTTCAGATTGGCGTAGCACGGGAAGGAAGAGAGGAGGTGGGGGGGGGGGGGGTTGCTCAATACAGGCTCTGTATTAAATAAAGAGAACGCAAAACTACAATTTCAGATTAGCGTAGCCACGTGGAAGAGGATGGGGTGTGGGGGGGGGGGGGGGGGTGTGGGGGGCTTGCTTAATCAAATTTAAAAAAACTTAAATGTTTGATTAGTCTGGCCAAGGAGGGAAGGGGGAGGGGAATGCCTAATGCAGGCTCTATATTAAATAAATAAAAAACAAAACTTGAATTTTAGATTGGAGTAGCCACCTTACTATGCCTTGATATGCAACTTTACAACGATAATGGAGTCAATACCTCCCAACTCCCCACCCTATATGACCTGCATAACCTACTAAATTAACCCAATTATTTTTCCTTAACCTTACTATGCCACTTTACAACTATACTCCGCACAAAAAGTTCCGCAATCGAGGTTTGCGCATTATAACTTTTCTATTAGGTTATTACCATTGATAAATTTTGTATCATTGGAAAGCGTGAATTCTCTCCTTTACATTGATATAACATTTGCTATGAGTATTTCATCATGGAATGTGCATTGCATCCAAATGTAGGGCAAAGTCAAAAGTGAAATGTTGCAAAATGCACTGATTCTGTCAACAAAGGAACTTCCTTTTGTTTGAAGATTAAAATGTTGCCTGAATGCCTATTACGTTATTACCATTCATAAATTTGGTATCATTGGAAAGCGTGAATCCTCCTCTTTACATTGATAAAACATTTGCTATGGATATTTTATCATGGAATGTGCATTACATCCGAATGTAGGGCAAAGTAAAAAATGAAATGTTGCAAAATGCACTGATTTTATCAACAGTGTGCCTTCCTTTTGTTTGAAGATTAAAACGTGGCTTGAATGCATGACCACCTCACCCCCATTCAAGCCAAGGAAGGCACTCTGTTGACAAAATCAGTGCATTTTGCAACATTTCACTTTTGACTTTGCCCTACATTTGGATGCAATGCACATTCCATGATAAAATATTCATAGCAAATGTTATATCAATGTAAAGAGGAGGATTCACGCTTTCCAATGATACCAAATTTATGAATGGTAATAGCGTAATAATGTGCAAACCTCGATTGCGGAACTTTTTGTGCGAGGTATATATGTCTATGTAAATACAGATCCTTTATCAAACAACACCCTTCCCTCCCTGGCTACGCCAATCCGAATTACAGTTTGTTTTTATTTTTGTAATCAAGCCCCCCCCCCCCACCCCCCCCCCCCCCCCCTCCTCTTACCCAATGGTATACATGGTATAGTATTATAACACATCCGAATTGATTTTGGATTAACGAACCCTATTTTATTTCGGACTAACGAACCTTTGGAATAACGAACATTCGCAATATCGAACCCGATTTTAGGTTCCGACTAACGAACCTTCGGATATAACGAACCCGATTTCATTTTAGGAATAGCGAACCTTCGGAATAACGAACCTTCGGGAATAACGAACCTTCGGAATAACGAACATTCGGAATAACGAACCCTCGGAATAATGCAACAAAAGTCCGGAATAACGAACTCTATTTTATTATCGGATTAACGAACCCTCAGGTATACGAAATGTGCGTGTTCGGAATAACGAACCTTCAGAATAACGAACCGCACCCGGTTACATTCATAATACTGGGTACTCTGCAAAGGACCACTAATGTGATTTCTAGAATGTCAAGGGAAGCAGACATATGTTTGCATATTGACATTTTGAATAAAAACGATTAGCGAAGACCAAGTGTCCAAATAATTGTTGGCACTCAAAATATCGACTATTTGTATATATATTTGTTTTTGTAGTGTTTCATCAAAACATGTTTTTTTTAACGTGTATCTCTTCTTTTTATTAGGTTTGGTACTAAAAAGGAATACATTTAAACGTGAAAAAAGTGAAACATAACTCATACATGTTATAGAAAATCACATTTCAGTACAATTGAATGCACATCTGAAACTCAAAATGATCAGTAACAAACCCTGGTTCATCAGCGCGACAACAATAACCGCTTTATAAAAGTTATATTGCCTGGTCAAGTTGTTGGTAGTGAAAACTATTAACTAGACCTTATATCATGGCACTCATGAGCAGTAATTTAGAATTTAATTGTAATAGCTATGATTTATATAGCGCCTAATATGAAACATTATTTTTGTAAGTGCTTTACACTGTTATTAGCCCGGTCACAGGATACAATGCAAGCCCGCACACAATCTTTGCGCCATCTCCACTCCATAGGGAGCATTCATTCAAAGCGGCACACGGGCATCGAGAAGATCTTTCACATGCTTACCGGGTACCCATTTATTTACCTGGGCTGGATTGCGGATTGTCTTGCTAAATGACACACGCAGTTGGGGATAAATTCATACTGGAATGTATGTCTCATTAAGAACATGATTGACTGCTACTACGAGTAAATTTGTACTCTTTACACTAAGAGTTACAATACTGAGTTTGACCAAGTATCATGTGTGTGTCGTTGAAATTTCAAAAACGTACCATTGTTACAATAATACTTTGTCCCGTGAAATACGGTGCACAGACACACGTGTACGCAGAGAGTGTTTCCACACACGTAGCGTTATTCTTGCAGGGATTACCCAGACAATCTATGAACAAGTAAACAGTAAAATGGCGGTAATTGCAGCATCAGCGTAACAATACGTGGCACTTTCGGGAAGTCCAAGCATTCCGTCGGTGACATTACGTACCGGCGAATCTTCAAATTTCGGTCGATTTTTCGATTTTGAGTTTTTGGCATATTTTTGATGTCTATACCCAACTCTATCACAATTTTGTCTCTATTTTCGAATATCAATTTCTGAAAAATCAATGATATTGTGAATTTTGAAGACTAAAATTCAGATATGTGATAGAGTTGGGTATAGACATCAAAAATATGCCAAAAACTCAAAATCGAAAAATCGACCGAAATTTGAAGATTCGCCGGTACGTAATGTCACCGACGATTCAAAGGGGACACCACGCAAAGGACAACACAGTCTTAAATGTTTGAATATCAGTGTTTGATATTCAATAGCTGTACATCACTTGAGCAAAGAGTTGTGACATTCATACGCAATCCCTTTAAATAACTCGATATTGTAATGCAATTCCATTCTAACAATACATTAAAACAATGAGTTGAGCGATTACTGACAATGGACAATTTCTAGAAAAAAAATCCCTATTACCTGGAAGAGAGCAAATCATCGAGGACAGAGTGGGAGACATCCTTCTGGCGGCCTGGTCGCGCATAATGTTTTTACACTGTACTTCCGTCCTTTTAGCCGAAAGTCCTGAAAAGCGCGCTGGTAAGCCAAGACTAGCGCCTGCTGTATAATGCAATACAATTTCTATGCATCAAACTTTGCTACTCTGCGATGTCGATCTAGCTAAGACAAGACCAAGGGCGAGGGGGGCGAGGGTGACCATTAATTAGTGGCTGATCTTGATGCAGACTACGACCACGACGTAGATACAATACACTCACAGTCATCATGGTGTGTGAAACTACGTTTTTATTGAGAAAATGGCTAGGATTTTGATGCATAGAAATGGTATTGCATACGGCAGGCGCTAGTCGCATGTTTTTTTGGCTAAAAGGACGGAAGTACAGTGTAAAAACATTATGCGCGGCCTGGTCAGTGCTTTGGGAAACTTCGTTTTAGGAACCAGTTGAACATTCGGCAGAGTCACGTTCGAACATTTTGATTTAATGTTTTCTTCCAACTGTTCTGTGTTCCTTGAACGAGCATGCCTACAACATGCAATGGTATTATGATAGTTATAGGAAACTGACCAGAAATGTATGATATACATACAAATTAGCCAAAAAATAAGAAGATATTCCTGGATTTGAACCCGGGATACCCGTATGATTACTAAATCGGTGTTATACAAACTGAGCTAGAAAGCCCTTGCGCTGGTTGTTCGTCCCTGAATCCGTTTCAAAGCTTGTTATGGTCAGAAACTAGTATAAACTTAAAGAAACAAACGATACGAAATCAACATGAATATATAAAGCAGGTAATGTACAAAATTAAATAACATGATTTATTATAATTTCCACAATCTGACAATTTCGCGCAATTTGTTGGCGAATTTTGTTAACATCTAGTTTAAAAGTAATATACAGTTGGCTTGCGGTTGTACCATGTGAGAAGCGAGTGTTGGAGAGTCCTGAGAAGAAAGGACTCGCGGTATTACTTATTGGTAAGTCCTAAACATTTTTGAGGTAGTCCCGGAGAAAACTGTTGTTATTCATTCTTGAGCT
>JBAMJV010004345.1:0-87500 GCA_037951105.1 Echinarachnius parma
AATCGGCAAAACAAGACACTCCAGGGTCGTCTTCGCTGAATAAAAACCGGTATTTGCTCAAGATCTCACCCCTAAAACATTTCAAACGTCACACGGATCTAAATTTAGTTGTATGTTCTTAGGCGCCAATCACACATGTCAGTAGGTCTTCGATCGCCTGTGATTGGCTGTCGATCAACAATATCAGGTAATATCAGGATGGATTGTGTAAAAAACAGTCAACACTTGTAATATAGTGACCACATTAGGGAAACGACAATATTGGCCACTCGTAAGACAGGTTATATAACATAGTTTCAGTCTTCAGGCAAGTTGTTTTGTACAGCCAGCTGGCCACTAAGATAGGTTTTTACTGTATTATGTTACGGTATGAAATGTATCGCAATAAACAAATTTGATGGTTCATATTAATTTTATGTCGGTAAACATTATGCTGAAATGCTTATCATATTGGTTTTTACACGATCCGCCTTCCATACCTCCATTTGTTGATCGGCAGCCCCCGGACCAGTGTGACCGAGCCATCTACAAAAACAGTATTTGCTAAACTTCTTACCCCTCTCCAACATGTCAAACAGGTCAAACGCTAAAAGGATATATTTGTTTCATGTTTTCACGAGTAGCTATTGTTACAAATGTGGTGTGGCAACAAATGGCTCACTCTAATGTGCCCGCGGACAAAAGCACTACAAAATATGGAGTGTTTTAAGAGTGGCATTGTTTGCCTCCATTCTAGAGATAAAAGAGAAAATACTTTCTTCTATTATTGGCCTTAAAGTGACGTCTTCCGACAGAAGTTATGAGTGAATTTCTGCCAAGACAAACGGCAATTATACTATCTTGCTACAGTGAAAACTTGTTATAACGAGTGTCGTTGTTGGACCATGGAAATTACCTTATTATAAGAGGCTTCTGTTATATCAGAGCACTTTATAACGATGTTCCACAATATCGTTGTGGAATATTCATTGTAATGGGAATCATACATTTGTATATACACAATACATTTTCAATCCCTTAATTTCCAAAAAGAAAATGGAAACTACCCCCCCCCCCCCCCCCCCCCCCCCCAACAACAAAAATAAAAATAAATAAAATACAAATAAATTAGAAATAAATAAGGGGGGAGAACAGAAAAGGAAAATGGCCGCTCGAGAAAACTTGTTAACCGAATTCGGATAAACTGAACGGATAGAATGAAAGACAATACTTTTATTTGACAAGTCTTTTCGCATTTCATTTTATATATTTGTCTGTCTCCCGTGTATATAGATAAGTCAATCGTACATGTTCTTTACAGGGAGTCCTTTTATATAAGTTGTAATTTATTGATTAGTCGTTCGGTATATATCTTGTGTATAATTCTGACCTAGAATGCAACAATAAACAGCTTAAGTGATTAATTGGACCTTTATCGATTGTTATATATTTCCTTGAGACATTTGTCTCTTTCTCACTCTATATCTGTGTATAATTAGTGTCTGTATCTTTATTTCGCGCTCGGCTATGTTTATGTCTGTCTATATTCCCCTTATATCTGTCTTTTTGTCTGTGTCGTTACTTTTCTTTTTTTCAATGTGTATCATGTGTTTGTTTTATCCTTAACTTCAGTCTGCCTATAAAAAATACAAATCAAAGGGCAAGATGTAACAACACTTCGTTATAAACGATTTTCTTAAGCAATATTTCGGCCATAAAACTTTGTCAAATTAATATAATATTATGTACAGTATTTGACTTTTTCTATACCTGAGTGACTGTTTAACTCTATATACGTTCATTATTATTCTTATATTTATGTTCCTCATTTTAATGGACCATCCCTCTATATCCGCCTTTTATTTGTTTTTGCTAAATGAACTTGATTTGTTTTTTAAAAAATAAACAAGTACTAATACAATTTAATCCATGTAAAGGTAGAATATAGCGTTGTTATTTACGCACACACATACATAAAATACACACACACACACACACACACACACACACACACATACACAAACACACACGCATCGTACATACAGTTTACGTTCACACAAACGAACTCACATATTACATGGATAGTTCAATTTTAGTTTAGAGGGCGCTTTTATCAATATTTTTGTGAGGTAATGAAAAACTAATTGTACAGTTTGAAAGAGCACACAATAACAAAAAAACAACCATCTTTGTTTCATCAAAAACGGTTCAGAGACGGCTTAAATATCCATAAATAAATCTGATTGGAATAAATGTTGGGGACCAACTTCATTATTCAATAATTTAAGAAAAAAATGACAATACTACAAATTTAGTAAATATAGCAAAATGTTTTTAAATTGTTTTTGATGATCTCTCTATTGAATAATTACATACATTATAACTAGATGCAGTAATTCGGTATCTCACTAACACAGTCATATTGATTTTGTGACATTATTGCGGCATGCGAATATTGATTGACATCCAATACTGTGTGATCATGGTATGAATATTGACCGCGAGTCAATATCGAGTGGCCTTAGTGTTAAGATGACCGTGGTTCCAGCTTAAATCGATTCCCTTTTTTACCCTTTCAATATCGCACATTGCCAGCTATAGCTATCAAATGTCAACAATTCCTGACATAAAATAACACATGTTTCTTCCACCACCACAAACCGTGTTCGCTTTGGAATCGTCCGTCACATATATGACATGTATTAAATGCGAAATCATGTTCAATATACCGTATTACTATTTTAATGTAAATATGTTTTTTTTTTTTTTTAGATATGAATACAAACAGTTGCTCAGTATATTAAAGGGCAATGAAACCCAAGCAAAATGTTGTTTTCATAGTCTTGAAGAGATTAAGAAGAATAATCTCTGAAAGTTGGAGCATAATCGGGTAAGAAACAAGAAAACTATGGCTCTTTGAAGATGTCCATTTATTCCTATGGGGAACTCAAATTGGCAACGCACTCTGATAAGTGTGTGGACAACTCCCCATGTGTTTTGTACACAAATGTTCAAGTTCAAGTTCAAGTTCATTTTATTCATTTCAATGTTAAAAACACAAAGTATATAATACATGTATCAGTCATACAGATAAAGCATTGAAATAGGGAGACTACAAAAAAGTTATACACTTGTAGGCAGTAGCCCCCTTTAACATATATAGTAAAGCGTTGTACACATTTGATACAAATACAATCATAATCATAAGAAAATGATATAACATACACAAAGAATATAAATAAAAAAAACATTTAAAATACCTAAAAAACCTACAACAATCACACAGTCACACACACGCACACACAACGCACACATTGCATGGGTAAGATGATAATGCTATGTTCACAAGTTAATTTGAATATGAAAATAATAATATTTTCTTCAATTGGGCTTTGAAAGCTGATTGAAGTGTGCAATTTTTTAATTCATGTGATAATTAATTCCATATACGTGGACCATTATGTCGAACAGAATATAACAATGCTTGAGTATTGACCTTTTGATAATGATATTTATTACTTGAGCGAGTGCTGTATGAATGTACTAGATTATTACAAAGGAACATTTTAGAAATATTGTTTGGTGACAAATCATTAAAGACACAATACATTAGTGTAGCTATTCGAATTTTATGAATATCGTAAATATTGAGAGTATTTAAACGACAAAACAAAGGAAGTGAATGGGCTTTATAATTGGAGTTTGTACAAATTCGTAATGCTTTCTTTTGGAGTTTATATAAATTGTCTAGTTTAGTTTTCCCAACACTGGCCCAAGTAATATTACAATATTGTAAATATGGCAAGATTAAGCAATTATATAACATAAACAATTCCTTCTCTGGTAATATCGAGCGTAACTTACATATAATACCTATGTTTTTTGAAATTTTATTTCTAACGTACAATCTATATTTTTCAAAGGATAAAGTTTCATCTAAAATGACTCCAAGAAATTTAACTGATGAACTAACGTTTAGGTTGACATCATTCATAATTATTTTAACATCATTCTTACTAAATTGACTATTTTTACCATGAAAATATAACACATTTGTCTTTTCATAATTCACAATTAACTCATTTGCATTAAACCATTCAACAATCTTTTTTAATTCCACATTTGTTTCTACTATCAGTTTATCAAAATCTGTGTGTGTTGCTATGATGTTTGAATCATCCGCAAAAAGAATAAAGTGAAAAAATGAAGAAACTGAACAAAGGTCATTTATATATATAAGAAATAGGAGAGGACCCAATACGGAACCCTGTGGGACTCCGTATCGGATCCTCTCCCTACATGAAACAAAATTGTTATAGGATGTAAATTGAAAACGATCATATAAATAACTCTTAAACCATTCTAATGCAGTACCTTGAATACCAAAATGTTGAAGTTTGACTAGTAAGTGATCATGATTAATAACATCAAAAGCCTTTGAGAGGTCGAGGAATATACCAAGTGTGTACAAATTATTATTTAAACTAGTCATAATGTGATCATTGAGGTCAATTAAGGCATGTTCACAAGAAAAATTACTTCTAAAACCATATTGGGAATCAGTCAATAAATTATTTATATTAATATGTTCTAAAAGTCTTTTATAAATTAATTTTTCTAATATCTTAGAAAAACATGGCAATAATGTGATTGGTCGATAATTTGAAAATAAATGAGAATCACCCTTTTTAAACACTGGAATCACTTTTCCAATCTTAAAATTATTGGGGACTATACCATATAAAAAAGAGAGATTACATATATGAACAATAGGTTTAATAATACAATGTATGACATGTTTTATAATATATTGACTAATTCCATCAAACCCTGTGCTTTTGCTTGACTTTAAATTCTTTACAATTTGTATAACTTCTACTTCATCAGTTGGGTTAAAATGAATGGACACATCACATTTATTTGTAAGATATGAATCAAAATTCTGTCTAGATTGAACAATATGGTCAGACTTTAGTTTCGTAGCAATACTAGAAAAATATGAATTAAACTCATTAACAATTAATTGACCATCAGTCAATTTATCTAAGCCTTTCATAAAATATGAGGGATACTTATATTTACCATGCTTACCTAATAAGTCGTTGATTACTTTCCATACTTTTAACAAATTATTTTTATTCTTCTGTAATAAGTCACAATAATATTTTTTCCGAACAGATTGTAAAATAGAATTAAGTTTATTACGATATTTCTTATATTTGCGTTCAATACAATCAGTTCTCTTCTTACAAAATGATTTATACAATCTATCTTTTTTGTTAATACATTTTAATAATGAAGGGGTTATCCATGGCTTTCTTGGAACCTTTTTGCGTTTAGTATTACTACTAACAACAAACTTAGAATCATATATATTTTTAAACTTATCTAAGAATGTATTGTATGCTTCATTTACATCTGGGGTGGTTAAAACATCATGCCATTCTGTAGCTAATAAATCATTTTTAAATGAGTTTAAGATCAAGGGGTCATTTTGTTTTACATGTGAATATATTGGATTTACAGGAACAGAATAATCATTATTTATAGAAAGGTCAGTTATTTCAAAGATAGGTAAATGGTCTGTAATGCCACTATACAATATGCCTGATTGAATATGTTTATTGTATACATTTGAAAAAATATTATCAATCAATGTAACCGATCGTGTGGCTATTCTTGTAGGTTTGTCGATCAATGGACGGAATGAATTATTATATATTACATTAACAAAGTTATTTATACATGGACTTAATGATGAATTCAACAAATTTATATTAAAATCTCCCATTATAAACATATTTTTATTTTCTACCACTAGTCCTTCAAGACATTTATTCATATTGTCATTAAATTCTTGAATAGATTTATTTGGGTCTCTATAAATTATACCAACAATAATATTTTTTTGTTGATTCAATGTTATTTCAATAAAAAGGGATTCACAGAGAGAATCAGGTAGCAGTATATCATTCCGAACTTTTACATCAAATGCATTATGAATTAATAATGCGACACCCCCACCTCTTCTGCCCTGTCTATCTTTATGATAAAATGTATAATCATGCATATTAAATAATGACAAAGGTGTATTATCATGAATCCACGTTTCACTAAATCCATATATTGAAAATGTAAAGTCTAATTGTTGGATAAATTGATTAATAGCATCAACATTTTTATATAAACTGCGAGAATTAAATTGGAGCATACTAAACTTATTGAAATTGTTCCTAGCAATATCTATATTCATTTTAAACTCATCAGGAAGCAAATACTTGACTGGATTATTTGTTACAAAGAAATTATCATCAGGATCCAATTCATTATACTCATCATCAATATCATCATAGTTATCAGTTCTTAAAGAATCAAAATGCATATTATGAATATCATTACAATTGACTTGCACATCATCAAAAACTTGCCTTAACTCTGTATTACTTAAATCACGAAAGGGAAAATTACATTCAAATCTATCCATGCAAACACTTATCATACACAAGCATGCATACTATACAAATACCAACAAACACTCACAAATAAGCATTCAAATAAATATATAAATATAAAACAGACAAACGTGGCTAGTCGAAACTGTTTAGTACTACAAGATTTGACCTGGTATGGAAAAAATAATGTTCATTGTCCTGGGTTATAAAATATTTATAAAATTATGCAAAATGTCAATCATCAATGATCTTAGTAGAGTTTAATATAATTTTAATGTTGACATTGTGTTGGTGACATATTGTTCACAGCAATGTTTGCTTGTGTATTAGTTTATATTTGCTAGATCCTCCTTCGAGTGGATTTGTTTTTTGATAGTTTTGTTGTTTGTACCTTGCACGGATACGATTATCCGTCCATCCATGGACCAGGCCGATGTGGCTTTGCTGTCCTTGTTGCTGCAAACCTTGAACGCCTCCCACAGCAGCATCCGGTTGGCCGTGGTGAGATCTTCATAGATGGAGATCCCAGTCTTGTTTTCCTTTAGCTTCCTTCTGTTCCTTAGTAGGTTCTGCCTATGCTGGTACGATGTTAGCTTCACGATGATCGGCCGAGGTTTCATTGAAGTGGCGGAAGCGGAGCCCCCCTTGGGCTCACTGCGACGACCGACGCGGTGACTTCTATCGATGTCAGCCATCGCCAGGCTCACCCCAAGCTGGTTGGTGGCAATGTCGCATACGATCTGGTTGGTGTTTTCGTTGTCTCTCTCAGGCACCCCGAAGACCCGCACACAGTTCCTCCTGGAGTATTGCTCCTGGTCGTTAAGCGATGACTCCAGCTTCTGTATTCTCTCCTCACTTCGTTGGTGTTTGTTTTGCAGGTTTGACAGCCCATGTTCAAGTTTTTCAACTTTTGTTTGCAGATCGAAGAAGGCCCCATCCTGCTTATCGAGGCGATCGATAATCTGCTGAAACCTGGGATCCAGGGCTTCAATGATGGCTTTCTTTATAATGGAGAGAATCTCTTCATCGATGATGGCTTCTTTCAGTTGATTCTTTAGGCTTCTATTTCCAGCTCCGCCAGCCATTGTATTCACACAGCTATACAAAGAGACTGGCAGTTTGATGAGTTGACTGTGACTGTGTTATAAGACTTGCTTATCTAGACCTGCTTTTCAGAGATCAATGGTAGATAATCTGCTTATTCAATGTGGTTGATTGAGCGTGTCCAGCGGTTGTTACATGTAGTAACTTAGTCAAGTTGTGAGGAAGAAAAATAACAGCATTGAAATCAGTGAGTGGGACTATCTCAAGTTTGGTTCCAATAATGAAGAGTTCCAATGATAGTTTGTAATAAGTATAAAACATGTGTATTGACACCAAAAAGATCCAGGAAATGATCAATAAGTTCACAATCAGTTACATATCAGTCCATATCACATTCAGGTTATGAATATAACATCTCAGAAGTCAATCAAAATCAGCAAAATAACGAAGAATCAGGCACAGCACATACAATCATCAGTCATAGTCACAGTTTTCTTCATAGTCACATTTTTCCATTCCCCCAACTCATGATATGTTATGTATAAAAGCATTCTACAAAACATATGTTGAACTCAAACGAAGGGTAAACATAAATTTTGAGAAAATTGAACAAAACTGAAATTTTGTGTACAAAATGTGGGGAGTTGTCCACAACTTTGCCAGAGTGCGTTGCCAATTTGAGTCCCTTGAAGAAATACATGGCTCTTTTCAAAGAGCCATAGTTTTCTTATTTCTTGACTGATTGTGCTCAAATTTTCAGAGACTATTCATTATATTTAGTGTCTTATAGTGCATACAACAATTTGTCTGGATTTCATTGTCCTTTAATTTGAAATGAATTTTAACATACATACTATATTATCCACGGTAGAAGAAACTAAATATTTTTGAATATTTAAGTGAACAAACAAAGAAAATCGGCTTCACGGGAATCGAACCCGAGACATCCTGGTTGCTATAATATAATGTTGTTCTGACTACTATACTAAATTATATAATGGCGGTCCTTCCCCGAATCCCTTTTCAATGCTCATACTAGTCAGAAGTTATATAAACCTGACACAAACCAAACAGTTAAGTATCAATTTAGGGGTAAGTATGAGCGATCATCCGAATTGATGACTGCTTTTTGTCTGAATGATAAATTCAAACATAAGATTGAGAAAAGAAGAGAGCACATGAAAAATGATTTCCATGGGAATCGAACCCGAGACCTTCATTATTGTGTTTGTTAAATTATGGCGTTATCATGTATTGAATGTAATTATTTGTTCCTTGTTTTCCAGATGATAAAAGTGAGTTGTTCAACCCAAACTGTCGGAATGTCATTCTGCTTGATAACATCAGAGAGCGGTGTAACTGCGACGAAGATGGTAAGTTGTATTGGAATTGTTTTTGCTTTCTTATCCTCCCCACCCCACCCCAATATATTAATGCCTAGTTTAACGGTTTTCTGTATCTGTATATTTGTTTATATCATTGTTCACAAACTTATCTGAACTCGCTAATAAGTATATTATTCACGTGAATGTGCAAGAAAACGGTTTCAGGTTCTTCTTCTAATAATTGTACTTTGGTTTATATGTAGCCATTTCTCCTCTAGGCTGATATTTTCAACTAATCTGTAAGATAAATCCTCTATCGATGTATTAACGCAATTCATAATTATTGCTATATGTTGATATTGAAACATTCCCACGTAGATGTGATTGATCTATCGGATGAGAATGGTGCTGTGGCGAATCTACCGGGGCATCTAGATGACTATGGCAAGAACTTCCTCGTCGACAGGGGCTCCTTTATACTGGTCAGAGTAGAACGTGAGTAAAGTTCATAAAATGTAAAGTAAATTGGATTATTAATTATACTTCATCTGCTTCTTTTCTTGTCTTCTTCTTCATCATCTTATTTTCTTCTTTATATTCCTCTTCCTCCTTCTTCTTCTCCTCCTCCTCCTCTTTCTCTTCTTCAACCGCCCTATGTCCTCCATATCACACCACATAAGTAAACATCGTCTTTGGTCTTCCTCCTTTAGTACTCCTATTTCATACATCTAAATTTTACTAGTACATTTCTTCAGGACCAATCAAATTTATATATTTAATTCTAATCTATTTCATTTCAAATGAATGATAATGAGCAAAGAAAAATAGGCTTCGCCGGGAATCGAACCCGAGAATTCCGGATTGCTAGACCGGTGCTCAGCCATCGAGCCACAACGACCCTTGACTGGGGGACGTTCCCATCAAACCCTTTTCATTGCTCGTATAGTCAGAAGCTATATAAACATTTAATAATGGAACAAGTCAGATCCCATTTCGTATGTTGACGCCTCCATATATCGTTTCTTACTGCTCATCACTTTTATTCTTCCCTCAGATCAATTCAGAATCTTGTTCAAAGGCGGAATTGAAATATAATTGAATTGAATTGCAAAGATGCCCTCTATAAATGTGTGAATGACGCCATGATTATAGCAATTGTTCGAAATGACAATGCTGATGTAGTTTTACGTAGTTGTGCCGTAATGGTGGTGATGATGATGCTGATGATGAGGATGAGGATGTCGAGGGTGATGATGGTGAAGATTATAATGGTTGTGATGATAAAGATGATGTCAGATGATGATGATGACAACGACGACGACGACGACGACGATGATGATGATGATTTTTTAAATTTTAATTATGTATTTGGTATTTCATTCAAATGATGATGGTGATGTTGATGGAGATGTTGATGGTGATGATCAATGATGATAATAATGATGATGGTAGTATCAGTGCTAACGTTATGGTAATGCTGGTTGAAGTATTAATACCCAAGGATTCAGATGCTTAAAACATATACTCATTATGATAATGCCACACAATCATGTAACTACTTTTATGATGTTTTCATTTGTTTATCTTCCATTTCCTCTCCTTCAGGAGATACTGAGGAAGGAGAAGAAGAGAGATTGACCTATATACCTTTACTACAAGGCATAGACGATGACAAAGACTTCCTGTGTAGGTGTCTCTCCTTTATCAACATTTTATCTAAACATCACCTTCTCAAAAGTCAGAAACTAACAATTAATGGTGGCAATAGACCTTTTATTTTTCATTGTAAATTAGTAAATAATTATCAAACAATTTTTAGCTATAAGCGTATGAAGAAAAAAAATGACAAACACAAGATATCGACTAAATTTGGTTACAACCAATGCAGATCTAGCCTAGTAATACTTTGAGGGAATAACAGAAACCAGGTTTTAGATGATATATATTTTAATGAAAATTATGTTTTATTTCACCTTTTGTTAGAAACTTCAATGAATCGGGAATAAATCCTAAAATGTTATTGTCAAGAAAAGAATATGGGGTTGTGCTATAAGGGTTTAAATGCTTACCATTTTGTATTTCGTTTAAATTCCCCGTTTCATATCCCCCTCCCTCCATTTTGTTTATGACCTCAGCAAGACTGAATCCGAAACCATCCAAAGGCGGCGGAAACTCGAAGGGGAGACGCAAGGGCGACAGAGTCGGCTCTCCGTCCTCGGCGAAGGGGGGCGATCGGCGGAAGGGCCGTACACAGAAGCAAGAGTCGCAGAGTAGACGAAGCGGGGCTGGTGCGCGAAGCACCCCGTCGAAGCGGTGACCATAGCTGACTGATTTCTAACCTCGGTTTAATATATACCACACTGTGCGTGGGAGTGTGCACATGATTGATAACTGATATACATCGCTGGATGCTTGAGATGAGGATATTTGCTACCTTATTTGGACTACAAGAACAAGTACCTTTTGAAAGTTAGTGCATCATTGGCTCCAGTTTGAACACTCATTAACGCAAATATGTAAGGTAGTCGAGTGGTATTCAGTAATGATCAATTATTTAAGTTACAGAATACAAACCCCTGATTTTGCAGGGGGGAGCCAGACCTGGGGGAGCCAGACCCGGGGGGCACTCATGTATAATGTAAGACGGGTATGTGCCGCTTAAAAGAACCCCGTTTTTTGCCGCTCTAAAGATACCCGATTTTCAAAAATTGCCGCTCGATAGACCCCCGGAATGACTTGGCTAGGTAGTTAAGTAGCCTCAAGTCCATTATTCTTCTTCTAGTCAGCTCCTTGACCACCATTTGAGGGTTTCCGTAGGTCTTTGGTAGCTCCAAGTTCATGTATTTTGCCCGTATTTTATAGTTTTAGTCTGCTCCTTAGTCCCCTTAACTCCCGTTTCAGGGTTTTTGTAGCTCCAAAGACCCTATATTTTGTGCCTGTAGTCAGCTCTTAAGACCCCTATTTCGGATTTCCGTGCGGCACACCCCCGTCAAAAAATAATTCGAGTGCCCCCCCCCCCCCCGGGAGCCAGAGGGGGAGGGGGGACCTCCTACCTGCAAGCGCATAAGCACGAACTGCTTTGGGGACCCTATAGGGCCACTGGCAAGTGTCCACAGGGCAGAGTCCCTGGAAGCTTTTTGAATTTAACTATTCAAAGCCCCTAAATCTGATGTACTGGCTATAAAGCAACAAAAGAAAAAGCCGGGGAGGGGGGGGGGACCAGGCCCAGGAGCCCCCCCCCCCCCCCCCCCACTACGCCACTGGTTGTAAGGTGGATTTGACTGTTACAACTATCAATTTAACCAACTCGATTATGTGAAATTTCACATTTAAATTCAAACAAAGGAAAATCTGCCAGAAGTCCCCAGGAACAAACCCAATTTTCCGT
This sequence comes from Echinarachnius parma, assembly GCA_037951105.1. Taxonomy (NCBI): domain Eukaryota; kingdom Metazoa; phylum Echinodermata; class Echinoidea; order Clypeasteroida; family Echinarachniidae; genus Echinarachnius; species Echinarachnius parma. The sequence continues at coordinate 12,189 of JBAMJV010004345.1, forward strand.
TTTACAAATATTACATTTATCATATTTCATGAGGGCCTACTCCTTCGCTTTGCAGACATCTGGACTATTTTGGTTCTCTTTGTTTCTATTAAGTTATACATTTTTTTGATAAATGTATCCATCATCTGCTGTTCTACCTGTTTATCAATTTAATTTATCTATATAATACATGAATCAAAAGATCTGTAAAAAGGAAAGTTTTAATAAAGATCCTTAGAATGAGTTTGAATGAAACCCCATTACGCAATGTAAAACAAATAACTCTACCAATAATATCCACAGCATCCCAATGCTAATTAGATGTACTAGGCAAGCAGGTATGCATATGAAATTCGATAGTCCTTCCACTTCACATAGAGAATATATTAATTGTATAGAAAATGAAAATGCTTGATTTTCCAAGTAAAAAAAAAGAAGATGATGTAATTTAATGTTGCTTTTAGTGGATCCAATGAAGCAGCATTTTATTCTGTCTATATCATGTTATTAGTTATGAAGCTGAAACTATGATGATTGATTATAGGCCATTCTTTTTTTTAATCTATTACACCTGTATGGTAACTGGGTCAAAGTTGATTGGAAACTGGCTTAAAGTTGACCAATTCTCAATGTGTGAGCATAAGCTGCAAGTCTTTTAGCGGTCATTCCTTTAAGCTGTATTTGAGATGGCCAATTGCCAGTCAAGTATTTACCCTTCTTTCAGAGGACCACACAGACAGAAATCTAAAATAATAAAAGTATGTTTTGATTGTTGTCACAATTATTGGATGTAAATAATAAAAATTATGATGAATACATTTGTATGAAAACAATCTTTTGTCTCGTATCCTGATTCATAAATATGTGTTTTATATGTGCAGATAACAGCTCCCTAACTATAAATAAAGTTTTCCCGCCCCCAATAGACTGATTCATTCCTTATAAATATTCAATATTTGGAATCTACCTTGCATACATTAGTTGTTGCTAGGTCAGGCAAACCTCACACAAGCTTTCAGGTTGCCAAGAACCAACTATATTAATAAATTATGCACTTAATTTGAATATATTGGCGAACCATTCTACTTATGAACCGTGTGATTGTCTGTATACAAATCAGTGTTGCCAATTTCCCCCAGAATGTGGGAAACAACTCACGGCACGGGGGTGGGGGGATTTTGGGGGATTAGTTGGAAGGTGCTCCATGGCTTTCATTATTCATGGAGTTAGTACAAGTGAATGTGGATGTGTACCATACGTCTTTTCAAGATGAATTTTATAGGGCCCCCTGTGGGTACAGACAACAGTTTATTTTTTGTAAATTTTGCTTGATTTTGGAGGTTTTCTGCGTGTTCTACGCAGACCACATGGCAATACCGATTCAAATCCATTCAATGATGGGAATAGATAACCAAGGACCCGTAAACAAGATTTGGTATACAGTATCACATATGCACACAAGTTGTCCATGAAAATGGTTCTAAAAATAACCACCGCTACTACACAATTCAATGCTGATCCAACAAATAACTACCTATCTGAACTAAAGTGAGACATGTGTATTTGAAGCATTTAGTATACTGCAGATCCATCATCCCACATTGGGGCCCTGTTGCAGAAAGAAATGCAATCGATTGTAAAGTTGCAAGTCAATCAGAACCTTTCAGATTTGCGCATTCGGTCACATGATCAGACTTGCAATAACTTGCAACTTTACAGTTGATTGCATCTATTTCTGCAATGGGGCCCAGATCATGAAATGCGCAGACTGGCAAAGCATCAAATAATTAGAAATGGTAATTTGTTTTAATTTTTCAAATGTCTTTTCATCAAAATTTATTCAAGTCAACTTATCAAACCTTCTTTACAAATACAGTACACACATAATTAAATAAGACTGATTGTTGACCTGCCATAGATGGTTCCCGATATAGATGGGACTGATTCAGGAAAGAAAGTTAAATCTTATTTGGTGGGACTAGTCTGGCTACTTTTCCATTTGTCAGGCCGGTTCACATTAACCTGTTCCCTACTAGATGTTGCAATTTCCATAGAATTAATACAGGACCAGAGGTTCCTGTAGGCAATGGGTCTAAATGCTTTGTTTTGCATTGAACACTATGATATTTACAGGGGCTTTTAAAAATGATTTGGGGGACGATAGATCGATTTAAGGCTGAGCGTTGGGAAGAAACATAAAACCACTATATATGCATAATTCACTCCATAACTTTGTATCTTACCTCACAATAATTATGTCAAACCAGTTTGGTTCAGGAATGTGGTTGGTATTGGTTATGAAGACATGCATGAGCTCATTAATTAGAATGACAATATCAAGAATATTTAAGCTGTCACTTTAGAAAGATAGCACAATAAGTTAGAATTACAATAAAAGCCAACTTGGCAACTCTGTACTTATTGAGTCACTGTGAATAAAAATACAACAATTAAAATGTACAACTTACATCTTAGACATTATATATAAATACACACTTTTTTAAAGATCTTATATAACATCTTGTCATAAAGATCACAGCCATAAACAATTTTGTTCCAACTCTAACCAAGTTTTTTGTTAAGGCACCTCAAACTTTGAACCCTATTATAGTTCTAGCAATTTGTCAGTTATCTTCAATGATTCATATGGCAGTTCTCCCTCTCAAAATGCAAAATCATGGTCTATAACTAAAGGCTTACTCTATCCAGTGTAGTATTTTAAATGGGTAGTACAGTTTTGGTAAGGCTGAACTTTAGTAACCAAACCTGGACAGTAACATTATAAACTACTAGTTATAACTCCACCATGCTCGAAAGGTATACAAAATTACAAACGACTAAGTAAAAAGCCCGTTATCATTCAAAAAGAGCCATTAACCCGTTTACTACGAGATTCTGAAACTCCCATAGACTTTGTACATATCCTACCCGGTTCCCGTAAGCAACGGGTTAAAACACAAGAGGGCGCTTTCTAAAAAGGCATTGGTTTCAACTACTTCTACTTCTACTTAGGTACTCGACAGGGTCCATCAGTCAGGACATAGAGTCGAGGGGAACCGGTGAGGTATCCCATTAATTGCCGATTGAGGCAACTGCTCCCGCAAAGGCTCCTAGTGATGTAGAATCCAAGATATTATTGGGGAGCGCATTCCATGCTGTTACTAGTGCTGTAACCGATCATCGGATCGGCATACGATCCCGATCCGATCATGCCTGATCGGGATCGTTTCTGCCGATTTTCGATCATGCAGAAAATCGGAAGATCGGCAAAAAAAAAAAAAAAAAAAAAAAAAAAAAAAAAAAATCTTTTTTTTTTCTTTGGAAAATGATCCCCAAAAACATATTTTGGGAAAATAAATGGGCATTCTCTTACTTTAGTCCACCCCTTCCATTCACTTGCGTTCATTTCATTACGGACGGGGACCTAATCCCACTCCCATAGACTTTGTACACAGAGTGAGCTCACGGACGTAACAGAGGGAGACCTAAACCACGATTTGGCCAATAAATGAATACCAAAGCAACATATATCCATATGAATAAGCCCAAGGTAATCTTGTATGGGTATGCTTTCATTTCAAACTGATTACCTCTCCTTTTACAAAATTACTCGCGGCGATTCTGAAAGGTTACTAAGCTCAGTCCCATGTGACTAATTTGGCGTAACCTTTCACTCAGAATCGCCGCGAGTAATTTTGTAAAAGGAGAGGTAATCAGTTTGAAATGAAAGCATACCCATACAAGATTACCTTGGGCTTATTCATATGGATATATGTTGCTTTGGTATTCATTTATTTTCCCAAAATATGTTTTTTGGGATCATTTTCCAAAGAATTTTTTTTTAAATTTATTTATTTTTTATTTTTTGCCGATTTTTAAACCGATTTTTGATGCGATTTCGATTGATCATTGATCGGATTTTGCCGATCCGATCAACCGATCCGATCATCAAGGTCAGTTACAGCACTAGTTTCAACCATTTTTCATACAAAATTATGCATGTGATGTTTTATTGAAACAATAATTGAATAGAGAGATCAACAACTATTTTAAAAAACGCTTTTGAAAATTTTTGAAAAAGTGCAAGCATTTTTGTTATTTTTTGAAAAAACGATCTTATTATTTGGGACCCAAACAATTATAAGATCAGATATATTTATTGACATTTCAGCCGTTTCTGGGTCGATTTTGACCAAATAAAGTTTATACTGCCATTAAAATTGCATGTTCTCTCAAATTTGACACTCAGTTTTTCATTACCTCACAAAAAAATTGTGATGTGCAGCAAAACTACCAAAACTAAACTACCCCTTTAAAACAGTTTTGTTTTTTATACATTTATTGTGTTGACAATGGTAAACTTCTGAGCTCTTTAAAATCAAAACGAAGTAATCACAGCAACCACAATATGCCGGAATATTCAATAAAGCAGAAAGGCTTTGTTATAATCGAAAAAAATAAAAAATAAATAAATGCATGACAAGCCTATATACATGGAACTTGATACTCGATACTTGATACTTTTGCTTTTTTGCTGTTTTTCCTTTACTTATAAAAGCTTGAACTGGATATTTCTCCTTTGTTACTGAGATATTTATGATTGAATTTGAAATTATTACGGCAATAAGCCATCAAATGGCAACATGCTCCATTACTCATTTCCTGGCTTTATAGTGTTCAAATGGCTTTATGACATCAGTTTAACATTAAAATTTCACTGATAAATGTAATTTACATCACCACCCCCCCCCCCCCCCCTCCCCCAACAGTTTGGGCATTGAAGTTACAAATTCTTACCCCAAAACTGCCCCAAAATGCATCCCACATTATAAGGAGTAGCACCATTGCTCAACACTAACAATACCCACTAGCCTGGGGACAGTCATATTATACTTCCCGTCAGCACACATTTATTCACATCATGGCTGGAATTCTCAATGGAGGTTTGAAAATAAACCATGGTTTATCTGCGTCATATGACATCTTTAGACCATGGTTCAGATTACAAACCAAGTTTTTGTCAAACCATCCTTGGTGGCATGAACCATGGTCCGAACCGCGGTATGAGTTCATACCATGGTCTATTTACAAACCTCCTTTGTGAATTCCAGCCAATATCTTCTTAGTGGCCCAATCAGGCAACAAGCTCTTTCAAACTGACGACAGAAAGAGAAATTCCTGTATTCTGTCATGTCAAGCCTTGCCATTAGCAGTTTTGATAAAAAAAGAGGGTAAAATGTTGTAAGTGTAATATGGGGCCAGTAATTTGCTGTTTTGGGCCACAAAAACAAAAATCAAGAGGAAGTTTTTTAACTGCCAACCAAAGCCGATGGTTAGCATGGAAGATTGACATAAGCCTATATTTGTCTGTTCTTAAAAGAAAAGGCTACAGATTGTCTTAAGCCTTTCACATTAAAGGGCAAGATCAAGAGAATGAAAACGTTATGATTCCACATTGCATGTTCAAGCGCTGCGAGGCTGTGTCAGCCCGGGGGATCTACTAAAATCCAAAGTCACTAAAAATAGAAACCACATACGAAAGAATTACCACTTCGATGTGGTAATAGTTACAATGCAATATTGAAGCAATAAACTAGCAAAACCATGCTCTCCGAAAATGTACAGTCCTATCTATACAGAATTAATCCATGTCCTGACGATATTAATACTGGAGACGTTTCTGACAGGACAAACATTATTTCAGTTATGTGAACAGTAAAAAATTGGACTTAAGTAGAATTCAGGCATAGCCTTTGCATACACATGTCATGTTGTATGTTGATATGGTGGTGCTATACAAGCCAAATTTCAGTTTATCTTTCCCCAAGGCTGCACTGTCCACAATATCGATAGGTATCTGGCACATCGGGTAGCTTGATCTTTACTTTTAACCCATTGATTGACAGATTGATTTTGGTATATATAACACACATTCTATACATACCCCAGCCCGAACATGTAACGGACAGTCCTTAGTGGGTTAGATTATGAGTGCTGTTTAAGACTAAACCTTTCATGATGTCATCCATCCTAATAACCCTCCTGATCGTCCTGTCCGCTTCTCTAATCCAGGCGTTGTCTGAGTGCTGGATGTCGTCATCTCATCGGGCTTGATCTTGCGCTTGCGAACTTTCTTGCTCGGTGTGGACGTTCCAGCTGAATAGGAATGAAGAATAACAAATATCTTATTGATATCATTCCAGATTAACCCCTTCAACTGGGATTGCTTTGACGCCTGTTCACATGATAGGGGAACCTGTTTTTCCTGGTCCATTTGCTTGTGAATGATACATTTTACCCTTTTCCTGGCAAATAAAAAACTTATAAGGAAAGATTCAAGCCTGATACTCTCATCTTTGAGTTGTCCCCCATAAAATTGTTAAACATTTAATTACTTTTTAAAATCTCATATGTTTGGTATGTAATCGTACGCCTAATAGGAGCAAGTACAATGCCATTGTCAGTCAGATGTCAATTGGTCTCTTTGTGTTTGCTCGATATGTAGATCTAATCCAGTCAAAGAAAGACTTTTATTTAATTGCGTAGTAAACAGGTTAATAAGTTAATGTAAAAGCAGACACAGGTTGTCGAAAACATTATTTATCCATTCAGACTGGGACTTATACATACCCCCTTAGTTTATGTGATATATTTTTCATGAAAATTCACTTACTTAGCACTTCTATCTTCATTGTTGTTTGAGTTTTACAAATGTTAATGCAAAGTTTAGGATTATTGTATACCTCCTTTTACAGCAGGACTGTCGAGAGCTTTCTTCAGTGCTGCCCCACCGACTGCTCTGGCTTTCTGTGCTGGAGATTTTGCTGAAAAAGGAAGCAAAGCAAAATGTTTCATGACATGCCACTTTACTAGACTTGTTGAAGACAAGTAGAATGTGGCCAAACACACATTCTACATTAACCCAACCACCATTTGTTAATGGCTAGTTCTGTATGTGTCTCAGTAAAGACCTAGCTAAGTAAATATTCCTATCTTTGGAAAGAACATTTGGTAACTTAATTCATAACCCTGGCTACTACCTACCATAGCGAGGGGGAAGGGGCTCCTTGGCTCAAGCCCCCCACCCCCCCCCCCCCCTTTCAGGTCCTGCAATGCTTGCTTGTTAGCCAGTAGTGTTGATCACAGGGCATTTAAAATCCAAAAGCTTCTATTGCCCCATAAACATTCAACTAGGATTTGTTACATTTATTTTAACTGTAGAACATGCAGAACTTGCTTTGTTGCAATTCGCAATGTTTCTTGAGTAAACTGGCATTGTACATGATGCGAATAAGTTACAATGGATTTTCCATTCTTTGATATTAATTAAATTTGTAAGTTCGTAAATAGCCTGTTATCTGCATGTACATGCTGAAATATGTATTAACTCAATTAAAGTGACATATAAACCTAAGGAGATAGGTACCTGATTTCTTTGTGGCAGCTGCTTTCTTAGCAGAACCCCTGGCGGCAGCAGCTTTCACCTTGACAGGCGACGCTGGAGATGTGGGATCGCCAGACGGTCCCGGGGCACTGTCCTTTGTCCTCTTCCGCCCACCCGACTGCGAGCTATCTCTCTCCTGCGAGGGCGCTTTCCTCTTTTTCGTCTGCGCTGGTGACTTTGCCGTCTGTGCTACAGCTGTTGCTTTCTTCTTTCCCGCAGGCGATGAAGGAGTCTTTCTAGCTCTTGCTTTCTTTGGGGACTTCACATCCCCGTTTTGACCTGCAGGTGACGCAGCGTTGATGCCGAAATCAAACGCGGAACCCTCTTTGAAGCCCTCCCTCTTAAGGACTGTCCTGCACAGCTTGCGAAGTGCGTCATAGTCTGGCTCCACGTCATAACCCATCTTGAAAGCATAGTCTAGAATCTTCCGCAGCTCATCTGGATAAAGCAAGTTGTCAAAATTTATGAAATGAATACATTTTAAGTACTTATTTTATAATATATCTAATTCAACTGGCTTTATCTGGCTAATTGAAAACTAAATTTCAAATGAGCATTCAGTCTCAATATTCAAGTACCTAAGAAAATTAATTTCTGTAAAATCAGCTCATCTTGTATACATTAGCCAAATTGCATTTGACAAAACTAAAAGGAGCAAAATCATCCCCAAATCACAAATTTTCTAAAACTGTTCTTTTTTTTAATAAAAAAAATAAACAAAATGTGTGCATTTTCATATGCGAGAATGCATTCGTGAAATAACTACAATTTCAGCGAGAGAAAATAATAGTTGTCATGAAAGATAATCAAAGAGGGACAAAAACAATGAATGTATCACCTGGGTAAGATGCCCCTTTGAAACAGGTTTTCAGCAATCCACCTATGTCTGTTGAGTATCTATGAAATAAAAGAAAAGGGCAGCAGAGAAAATGTAAGTTGTACAGTACAGAAAGGGGTTCAATTTAGCTAGACTCATTTTTTACAAATGTTTATTTACACATAATAGATTCTTCAATTCTATCCCTTACTGATACTTTCCCTAATATTTGTATCACTCTTCACACCTATATAAAATAATGATCCATTTATGACCTTTGGTTCATGATATAGACAAGGTCGGTGAGTTCATCTTCCCAAGGTAGTTTGGTGCATAGCCAGTGTAGCACCACAAACAGTAGGCTAGCCTTAATTATACTTGTGCGGCATTAAACTATCTAACAATATAAAGTCAGAACCAGACTGTCAAATCCCACATAAGTTTATTTTAGTTTATTCACATCAATTTGTTATGGCCAAGTCTCACTATAGCGTGCCTTCTTCCATTTCCTATCCCATGAAATGTGGTGAAACGGTCAGTATCTAGCAAAGTTCCATGACGTTTTGTTTCACGCGAAACGGAGCCAATTAAAAGTATCTTATAAGTCCATTCTGAACTTGGTCCGCATCAATTTGTTTCTCAGAAGGAGATATGCTATAGTGGGACTAAGCTATTACTTACTTGACCTTCTGGTTCATGACATAGACAACGTCCGTCAGTTTATCTTCCCACGGTAGTTTGGTGCACAGCCACTGTAGCATCACATAGCCCAGGATCTGAATGTCTCCTCGTCTCGATGGGGCTAGGGTCAACAAATGACACACATTTGTAATAATTACAACAATTTCATGCTCAACAGTACTCTTAAATAGAGAAACCCAATCTTGTGTTTCAGCTACACTAAGGAATCATGCTCTGCATTCAACTCTAATCATTTTTTTCTATAAGCCAATGCCAAAATGTTGAAATTTCTGAGACAAAATTGCCTAAAAATGTTAATACAAACATGTATTTATTTAATATACCCAATTCATGAAATGCCTTTTATGATCGATCAACATCTCTCAGTAATTATAAATTCATATCATTACCCCGGTCATCGGACGCACTCACAATGCATCACAGCATGCACGTTCTACTCCCTTTGGAGCAAGGCATTCTGGCTACCACAGGGCATACACCAGTTTCTACTTCCTTGGGAGCAAGGCAGTCTGGCTACCACAGGGCATACACCAGTTTCTACTCCCTTGGGAGCAAGGCAGTCTGGCCACCACAGGGCATACACCAGTTGCAAACTCAGGATCCCATGATTGGAAAGAGAGCACTCTACCATATCAAACGCAGGTCCTGGAGGAGGAACCAATGGCCCTCCTTGTACTAATGGTATCCATGGTAACAGAATTGTGCAAAAGCACTGAAGAGGCTAACCTGGGTAAACTAAACTTATCATTATTATCATAAATATTATCGCCAAGGATCTGCTTGATCAGAAAGCTCAGCACGTCTACCATTATTATCATTTTATCACATTACCCCATCAAAAGGAATGCCAATAATAATAATAATAATAGGTTTGATACCTAGAAAAGAGAACTTACAGACTCCCTTGTGTGCATCGATGCTAGTGAACTCTGGGGTGCCATTGTGGCCCTTCCTGGGGTCCTCCTTGTACTCCCTGTGCTTCCCATCGGGCCGATACCGGCTCACCAGACCAAAGTCGACCAGATACACCTGTCAAGAGAGAGAGAGAAATCATATGTTAACATGGATATCACTAGTACAAGGATGACAATCAGTTCCCCCTCCTCGTACTCTATGTGCTTCCCATCGAACCGATATTGACTGACCAGACCAAATTCAACGAGATAAACCTGTCAAGAAAGAAAACGAAAGCATCCGTTACCATGGATACCATTAGTACAAGGATGACAATCAGTTCCTCCTCCTTGTAATCCCTGTGGTTCACAGAGTTTACTTAGTTTCTTACCATGTAAGAAACCCATGTCTTTTTGCTGTCACGCTGTTACCGCAGATATTGATATTCATAATTCATAATTTAGTTGGAATTTTGATTTTCTTTCCTATTGTAAATAATTGGTAGGATAGTGGTAACAGATGCATATCAAAATTTAGTTATGGACATTTTTATTTTGTGAGTTATTTAGACTTTCATCGTGAGAAACACCCTCCGACCGTCACACAGTTACCTTGGAATTGCCCTGCTACATATTTTGTACATAATTCCAATATATTTAGGGGTATGATAAAATGTTTTAATACCAAAATCCAATCTTGTAATATTTACCTTATGCTCGTCTTTCTTTGAGTATCCCAAAAGCAGATTGGCGCTCTTGATATCTGCATGTACATACTCGTTGCCATGGAGATACTCCAGAGCATCTAACTGGTGTCGTTATGGACAAACAGAAAGAAAACAAAATAGGCAACATATTATAAATCCAAGTTATCTTGAATCATATGATACAAGACCAACAGCGTACCAAAAAGAGATGTGAGGACCAGATCAAATAAATAACCCAGAGGAAGGAGAGCTTCCAGAAGTGAAGTCATTGACCTTTGACCAGATAGGGTGGGGAAGGTTTACCAAGACTGACAGCCTCTTCTGAACTTCTGGCCTACAGGCATCACCATGATATTAGAAATATATTAATATTAGAAAAATACATGGCACATTTCCTGAATTCAATTAAAAATTCCTATAGAAGGAGGTTGGCTAAGAACATACTATTTGCCACAGAGTCACTCTAGGGAATATAGTAGGTATCATCATAGAAAAATTAACAAAGACAAAAAAGACTGGACAAATTAGGTTTTTCTGGAATGATAGGTATAAGATTCCCGTTGCAGAAATCAACTCTATTTGCCAAACAAATTGATTGACATGGTTGAAATAGTATAGAAGAGGGTTTATATGCTAAGATCTGAACCATAACATCCTCAAATGCAGAAATATGAGGAAAGTCTTTGGCGGCTTGAGTTACCATAGCTCCCCACTTAAATTTGCATGTGACGTGGTTGCACATAATGGGGATGAATTTTATCTGTGGTAGACCTGTATAAGTCAAAGACTTGTTTCATTTTGACCATTTTATTGCTCAAACAATCCATTTAAAAGTTGTTTTTACATTAACAGATTAGAAATTATATATTCTTTGACATGGCCGGTGCATTTATCATTTTTTTTGTGTGCAGAGTTTCCCAATCCGTCTATTTGGCTTTAACAGTTGCCGTGGTGATATTCATTTACATGTAAATAGTATCATCATTGAATAGGAAAGAAAATAGAACAGAATAATTAAGTTTGAATGATACATGATAAAAGAGGACAAGAGTTTTCATTTGAAGCATTAACTTTCAACATTTCATTGGCCAACAAGAACAAGCAAAATATGAATTTTTTATGAAACAAATATTTAATATAAATTTAGTAACACAATAAAAAAAACACTCACAATTTGCAGGGCCAGGGCAAAAACGGTCGACACTGGAAACTTCTTCTTGCAGGCCAGGTATTTCTGCCAGATATCTGATCCGAAGCGCGGCATGACAAGAAACCTGTACTTGATGCCCCGAGTCTCGTGTGTCCCGCTGCCACAGATTTTGGGCACTCCCAGATGGGCGAGCTTGTACTTTTTCTGCCAGGAATCAACTGGACATTCAGAAAAAAGATTGGTGTTATAATAGGTTTATTTGGTATGGTCACTGCTAACCTTGAAAAAATCAGTCCCCATTCCGACTTCTGATTGATGTCCCACTGAGAATGTGTTTGGCTCTATGGAGTGGTAGTATAGGAAGTTATATTCATCAAAGAAAATCACATTTAGAGAATTATTTCTGATCAGGTCATTACAGACAAACTAGGACATCCTGCGAGTAATAATTGTGTCTATATTTGATGCCACAACTCTTGTCGGTGACCCTGCAACAGATAGCACTGTATAATATGCCATGAATCATAAAATGAATCTTGATTCTATTTTCAGGGGCTTATAGTTATATGCTGGTCGGAGCCTAATCGCCAGTAGCATCTTGTATTTATCTGGGTATTAAAAGGATCTAGTAACATTGTCCAAATCCTCAAAATCCAGTTGGTATTCTAGCGGTTCCCTCATACCTTGTTGTATTCATATTAACAATAGAAGCATGGGACAGGTTTTTACATTTTTGTATTTCCCTTTCCTTAAAAACATATTTATGATTGAAGTGTTCAGATGTTAAACTATCCACTGGATAGTCGTAACCATGTACAAAGTCAGTGCAATGAGTTACTGAATATCACTTTGCACTTTTGCTCATTACTCTGCGATATAACATAAATTTAACTTGAAATATTCACACAATACCCAGTGGGCATATCAGAACAACAATATACATTGTATCAACCATTCATCACTTTTTGCACATGTCAACAAAGTTACTAGATCCCTTTAAGTTTAAGCAATCATAAAAGGCCTGAACTGAAATTAATTGATTGGACTCATGACCTTTAACCATTATATATTTTGTGTAGATAGTAAGTTTACAAAGAATACTAAAAAATATACATTATTTTCATTAGTACCTTTATCAGGCAACGCTGCTCTTTGATAGAAGTGAAGCTCAGTGAACAAGGGGCCATTCTCATGAGGTTCCTGTAACAGAACATTGGAAAGAGATTAGATCTGAATTAGAAAATCTAAAACAGAAATACAAAACAGGTTTGTATTTAAGGAATACATTTCATGAATACACTTCACAAATTTGCTCTTTTAATAGATTCATATGAAACATACACATATGTGACCCGTTACAGCCAGAAGAAACAGAAGTCGGATAAATAATTTTCTGGATTTTTATCTAGTTTGGATCAGCATTATCTAAGCTTTAATATGATATAAAATTTGTATTATAGTGATTCTGCAACGCGGAGTTATTGATGTTTTTCTAAGGGCAATTTCCAACGGTCTGGAAATAAAATGCAGAGAAAATCCCTCAAGAAGTTTTACATCCGTTTCGAGAGCGAAATTAGCTTTCTAATCAGGCCATACTTGAACCAGTTGCATGAATAGAATGTGGTAGCAACCTTTATCCAATTTTCTTGAAAACTTGCATATCAGTACATATGTATGATTTACACCTTCCCTCCAAAAATTGTTGAATATAATCCGTGCTTTGTAGAGATATGTAAAGATTTGATCGAAATTTAAGTGATTTTGGAATGACAAACTTGGATTCAAGTACACACCGAGCACGGGATACAAAAGCGAGCACTTTTACCTAACAAAAGGGGGTCCGCTCCCCCATGGACATGCTCTCATTATTGTTCGACTAATCGATATTGACAGGTAGTGCAGCCACCCATATGAAACCATATCGCAACAAATCAAGCTGCGACGGGGGCACGCCTCAACGACAGCGTTACCCTATAAAGAGCGTTCTTTTTTAAACAAAGGAGGCCATTTGAGTCAGTAGGTGCATAGGGATTAGAGAATATCGATGTGCGCTGACCACTCTTGACCGCCAGCGAGATTTGCAACTTGGCACAAAGGGGTTGTTAAGAGGCGGAGCGGAGCGAAGAATTTTGGAAAGCAAACTTTTCAAACCTTCTAAAAACATGCTTCAAAACTTTCCTTAATATTCACCTTTCCACTTAATATTTGTACTGGAGATTGTGCTTACTGGTAGAACAAATATCAGGGAAAGGCCTGAACTAATAATATTTTTTTCGACATTTTAATGCAATTTCAAATCAATCATGATTTCTGAGGTTCGAACTCGCGCGACTTTTGGCTCCTCTGAGAAAGACGGGACACATATGTTCTCTTAGATCTGATGTATTATAAAATTGAATTGCTTTACAATTGTTTTATAAATACTTATGTTTTCTTTAGTCTTTACACATTTTAAATGCATGAAAATTATTGTTACATGTTTGTTCTATTACCTACCCACACATTTGATTCATCATTGATCTTTTTGTTGTAAAGAAATTTGAAATGTAATGTACTTAATTTGATTGTAAACAAAACAAATTTAAGTCTACCAACTGCCTTGTTTTGTATTTTATATGTATGTTTTTTTTATGGATCAATAAACTGAATATATAAATACAAGTAATGAATGTTCTTGTTAGGAAAAAGAATAAGATAAGACTGTACCATTTTTCCTTGAAACTTTTTAAAAGGCAAGAGTGAAATATGAAGAAACTAGATGGATCTTCGACTGCACGCAGTCGAAAATGATGCCTCCGCCATTACGCGATTTATTTATATCAAGCCCAAATCAACATGTACACTGAATTCATTCTGTCAACTCAATTTTGATGGTACTGTCTTTAAATCTTGACGTATCACAATTATGAGCTATAAGTGACCTTGACCTTTGACCTCATGACCCCCAAAATCTAATCAGTTCATTGGCTGTCCAAGAAACATACATGTACCAAGTGTGGTAAGAATCCGTCAATCCGTTCTAGAGATAATGAGATCACGAGCTATTTTTGCATATGAGCTCTGTGACCTTTGACCTTTCACCTCATGACCCCAAAATCTCATCAGTTCATCGGCCCCCGAAGTTACATACATGTACCAAGTTTGTTCAGAATCTGTCAATCGGTTCTTGAGATAACGCGATCACAAGCTATTTAGGCATATATAATGAGCTCTGCGACCTTTGACCTTTGACCTCATGACCCCAAAATCTAATCAGATCATCGGCCTCCTAAGTTACATATATGTACCAAGTTTGGTCAGAATCCGTCAATCCGTTCTTGAGATAACGCGATCACGAGCTATTTTTGCATATATAATGAGCTCTGTGACCTTTGACCTTTGACCTCATGACCCAAAATCTAATCAGTTCATCGGCCCCCTAAGTTACATACATGTACCAAGTTTGTTCATAATCTGTCAATCGGTTCTTGAGATAATGAGATCACGAGCTATTTTTGCATATATAATGAGCTCTGTGACCTTTGACCTCATGACCCCAAAATCTAATCAGTTCATTGGCCCCCCAAGATACATACATGTACCAAGTTTGGTCAGAATCCGTCAATCCGTTCTTGAGATAACGCGATCACGAGAACGGGACATACGGACGGACGGACAACCCGAAAACACAATGCCTCCGGCAACTTCGTTACGGAGGCATAAAAATTGTCCAAAGACACCTCATTTTACGGTAGTTGAAACTTACAATCTTGACAACATAAGGTGGCTCCGCTTCCACTTTTCCTGGACTGTTTTGTGCAGCTGTATGAACAAAGATGGACAATAGAATTCAGAAATTGTGACAAGATAGAATATTAAAGAGTATGTATATCTATACCATTACATCAGTCATCTGTTACAGTGCAGGTGATTATTTGAAGCCAAGTTCTTGTGTTTTCTCCCCTCCCCCTCATGTTTGAGAATTAGAATTTGTTCATTTATGTGAGCCATTGGATAGAAAAGTCCTTCCCGTGCCAATTTTGGCACATAAGGCACCGCCTATCTCCGATTCATTAGCCCTAGGCCACACGTCTACTAAATGTAGCGAAAGCTTCAAAAGGGGGCCAGTCTTCTGGTAACTTGTGTGATTAACTTTCCCTTCTCCATTCTATAAATGCCAAGCGCCTGGCTAGCAGGCCGAAGGTACCATTTTTAAAGTCTCTGATATGACCCGGTATGAACCCTGGACCTCCTGTGCATGAGGCGGACACTCTAACCGCTAAGCCACCATGCTCGGTCATTGGCTAGAAGGCTAGTCTTAAATAGTTTCCAACCATTTATTAACCCCCTGAATGCCATGTTTAAGTAGAAGAATTCACTTGACCCTGTTCTGTAGAAGGTTTACATGAATAGCTTAATCCCCTCATTCAGCTACAGTCAATATAAACCGAACACAAAAAGTAACTTCACCCCTAGGGAAAACATCATAATTTCTTAAATAATACCTTTATAAAGATTTTTCTTTCACCAAATGATTGCTATGATGGAGCTGTAGCTTCTGTGTAAAAATCAGACAGAACGTACGGCTGACTGAGCACAAATAAAAGACAAAATGGTCACTTTTCAAAAGCTGCAAGATTTCATTCATGGCTAACCAACATCACATCTGTTTTAACGCATCGATTGTGTCAAATCAAAACAGGGCCATTGCTATCGGGCTCTTACAGGCTGGTCTTCCACTACGTGGGAGATCCTTCACCTCTCCAGTTTCTTGGAATTTTTTACGAAGATTTCTCATTGCGTTCGGGGAAATGCCCAGTGTCCGTGCTATACGTTTAAGAGGGGTCCCAGCCTGTAAGAGCCCGATAGCAATGGCCCTGTTTTGATTTGACAACTTTGGCATGATGGATTTCGATGACTTGTTGCAATTGATAGGCAAGGGAAAATGACAGACAATTCAACGTTTTAACCTTCATGTGATCTGTTTTACATGTGTGTTTATTTACAAATCACAAACAATGGCGGGAATTCAAACTGTATTGTTACACAGATCACAATCGATGCGTTAAAACAGATGTGATGTTGGTTAGCCATGAATGAAATCTTGCAGCTTTTGAAAAGTGACCATTTTGTCTTTTATTTGTGCTCAGTCAGCCGTACGTTCACGGATATGTCTGATTTTTACACAGAAGCTACAGCTCCATCATAGCAATCATTTGGTGAAAGAAAAATCTCTATAAAGGTATTATTTAAGAAATTATGATGTTTTCCCTAGGGGTGAAGTTACTTTTTGTGTTCGGTTTGGTTGAAGTTCCGCATATTAAAATTGATAAGTCCAAGTGCCTATAAAATTCACTCCACACTTCTCTAATATGTGCATTCAGGAACAGATCTGTTTCTTTGAATACTGTGAGTGACTAGATTCAATTTATCCACATTTGCTGCTGCTAACCCAAGGATATACAATTATTAAATGGGTACCCGGAAGGATGGAAGTTGGTTCCTTAGCTCTGGGTGCACATGCGAGGTGCCTGGCTGGAATGTTCCCAAGGTAGTGGACAATTTGAAATTTGTGCACTGGATGGTTTTGTTTGCATTGTGCATCCAGTGACTGGGGTACTAATAATGATGAGCCTAGAGTATCAAAGACAGAACTTGAGTAGCCATCATCACCATTATTATGTATTTTGTTCACCTCTGTAGATCAGCCCGAATCCACCTGATCCCAGTGGAGTGCCAAGCTTCCATTCTTTCTTCCTCATATCCTTCAGCACCTCACCCTCTGGGAGAGGGTCCGGCATCTTGTATGCCTTCTAACAACCTACCAAGGAGCTTGATTTTAGCCAATAATATCATTATTCATTTGTTCTCACCTCTGTAGATCAGCCCAAATCCACCTGATCCCAGTGGAGTGCCAAGCTTCCATTCTTTCTTCCTCATATCCTTCAGCACCTCACCCTCTGGGAGAGGGTCCGGCATCTTGTACGCCTTCTTACGACCTACCAAAGAAAATACAAAAACAAACAATGTACTGTCAAACGTCTATAAAGAGCACCAAAAGGAGACAGACAAATTTGTCTCTAATAGATTCTAAGTAGTCATGTGGTCTTTATAGACGATCCATTTACATTATACATGCAAATCTGTTTAAGGGAGTCTGGATTAGTGGTCTTAACATGCAGGTTGTCAACATAGAGTTGGTCACTGAGTAGGTTTGACTGACATACTTATACAAAAAGAAGTGAGACATTCTCATGAAGTCAGACTTAAACAGACATGGTAAGAAAAAAGGGAGATTCTGCATTTAGATTGTTGGCCTTTCACACAAATGTTATCCCCTTTTAACTTTCAAGTCATATATATGTTTTCCTGAATACTGTAGTTCATTATAATTTAATATTTCATTTTGTACATTTTCTACTTCTCGAATGAATTGAATACAGCTTTTATGTCGGTTTTAATAATTGAAATAGTTCAAATTTTGTCTTGCATTCAGTTTTTTCATTTGAATGAAAACTTGCAAATCATATTTATATATATGGTTACTCAAAGGGAAGTGCAATATGAATAGGACATTGTAGCTTTAAGTTTCCAACCTTACCCTTTGGTGGCATTGTGAACTGATTCCAGCAGCTATCACGTACAAATGTATCAGCAACACCCTAGATCAAATCTTGATCAAATGTCTTTCTGGTTAGTACAGTGAGTACTGAGTAGTGAGTGTCCTGTATAAAAAGAAATAACATTTGCATGACTATTACATTTCTAGCCCAGGTCTAGGATAAGTTTTCCAAAATCCTTATTCATTAAATATCACAGAGCGGTAACTCGAACACTGAAATACATGCATGTATAATAACATTTTCCTAATTAAACATTTCACAATCAGATGAATCTTATCAAGGATGTATAAAACACTTTCCCTCCAATAGTCCTGTCGCGGAATGCTCTCCTATCTTAACGTATTATGTGCCACCCGCCCCTGGCAGGTATGGGGCTACTTGCAGCTGCAGTAGGGTGCCACCTTGCTGGCAGCCTGCAGCCTGATCCTATCAGTATCAGGGAAGCATTTCCTCTCGGCAACTAGGCCGAGAGCACACATATTACAAAATATTGTTTTGATTGTATGTTTGGTTTAATAGTACTATTGGTTTCTTTTGTATTTTTTGTTCAGTTCGCTTCTTGGTATTATATCCGCACTCATTAGTAGATGATACTATTGTCGATAGATCCTGCCGATTATCAACATTTACAATAGAAGTAGGATGGTGTATAAACCATATTCAGTAATAATAGGGCACAGTCTCATACTTTAAGTACCGTAAACCGGGGTGACTTAATTTGGCCACTTTTTTAGATGAACATTCAACATATTTGTATCAATCCTCACTTTTTAGAGCAAATTTCTTATTGTTTCAAATACATTCCTATAGGGTAATGTATAGAAACAGAAATTTAGTTCTAAAGAGAGAGACTTGATGAAAATACATCCTTCTCAAAAAGTGGCAAAAGTCACCCCGGCGGCTAACTTAACAGAACGCCAGCGTTCTACGACCACCTAATGAAGCCCCCAAACTTGCACTTTTGTGTGCACGATATTTTGATGAAATATATTATGATACGATACTTACTAATGCTGTAACTGACTTTGATGATCGGATCGGTTGATCGGATCGGTTGATCGGATCGGCAAAATTTGATCGATGACCAAAATCGGATCGAAAATCGGATCGGATCGAATCGGGAAAAAAAATAATAAATAAATAAAAAATAATTTTTAAAAAATTGTTTTTTTTTTCTTTGGAAAATGATCCCAAAAAACATATTTTGGGAAAATAAATAAATACCAAAGCAACAATAGCTCAGTCCCAGGGGCGTCGATCACGGGGGGGGGGGGGGGGGGGGATGGGGGGGATATATCCCCCCCAATATTTGAGGTGGGGGGGATGGCCTGTATTATCATCCCCCCCCAATATTTGGGAGGGTAAAAAAAAAAAAAAAAAGTATACTGGCGCATGTAATTGTGGAAGAGGCTACTATCGTATGTCTTATGTTAGAAAGTCCTTACTCATTCCTCCATAAGCAAAAGAAGTGCGTCCGCCCTTTGGTTTTCTGCAAACTTGATTTCATTAATTGTGTTTATCTATAACACGGTAACTTAGAAACAAGTTTATAAAACGTGAAATTGATGCCTTAGGTATGCTCCAGATTGCACAATTTCAAGCCCCAAAATGCAAAAGCTTCCTACCCCCCCCCCCCCCAGGCGCGGATCTACGGGGGGGGGGGGGGGGGGGGGGGGGGTTTAGGGGGTTTAAACCCCCCCCCCCCCCCTTGGGCTGCAAAGTGAAAATGTGATGTGCATAGACAAATGCCATCATGGGTTTAACCCCCCCCCCCCCCCCCCCCCCCTTGGGCTGGCAAGTGAAAGTGTGATGTGCATAGAAAAACGCCATCATTGTGTCCAGACCCACACAGTATCCGTATCGTCATTGGGTCAAACCCCCCCCCCCTTAGCAAAATAGCACCAAAAAAATCGCCTCGCCGCTATGCGGCTCGGACTTCGCTGCTCGTGGACGATGCTCCGCATCGTCATTGGGTCAAACCCCCCCTCTTAGCAAAATAGCCAAAAAAATCGCCTCGCTGCTTTGCGGCTCGTGGACGATGCTCCGCATCGTCATTGGGTCAAACCCCCTGATCATCCCCCCCAACCATGAGAAGAAATCGACGCCCTTGCTCAGTCCCATGTGCTTATTTTGGCGTAACCTTTCAGAATCGCCGCGAGTAATTTCGTAAAAGTAGAGTTAATCAGTTTGAAATTAAAGCATACCCATACAAGATTACCTTGGGCTTATTCATATGAATATAATTGTTGCTTTGGTATTCAGTTATTTTCCCAAAATATGTTTTTTGGAATAAAAAAAAAAACGATTTTTTAAAAAATTAAAAAAAAAATTTTTTTTTTTTTTAAATTTATTTATTTTTTGGCCGTACTACCACTAAACGCGTGTGTCAGATCTGCCGTTTAATTGTAATCGGCGGGCGACTTGAATGGAGACCAAAGCGTGATCATCTTTCGTTCAAAAGTCGCGCTACGACACGGAGAGAAGTCGAGGCGGTGCAGAAATCACGTACATTCATTAGGAATCGAGCAAAAAATAATCATTTTTACCTAGTGGCACATGCCAATTAACATCACATATTTGTGCAGAGATAGATGGTAAGTATCGTATCATATATTATATTTCATCAAAAAAAAAAACCATTCTTTTTTTTCTGATTTTCGATCCGATCTGCGCATGATCGGAAATCGGCTAAAATCGGCATTTCGGATCGTGATCGAATTCCGATCCGATGATCGGTTACAGCACTAATACTAATAGAATACTTACCATCTATCTCTGCACAAATATGTGGTATCTTGGCACTAGATAAGTTTGGGGGCTTCATTAGGTGGTCGTAGAACGCCAGCGCAAGCGCTGGCGTTCTGTAGAGTTACCCGGGGGCCAAACTGAAGTCACCCAGGTTTACGGAAGTATAAACATGATAAACGTTCTTCTGAACTAGCCACCACACAGTCACAGACAGTATCTTGCTCAGATCGCTGTGCAATTACCAATTCAGACTCAGTCTCCCAGAGTCCAGACTCCCACTCATCATGCGCATTCTCATCTCAGACTCAGTCTCACTCAGTCTCACTCTCAGCCACATCTACAAAGTATGATGGGGGCATCAAACTTCGCGCAGTTAACTTTTAACACATCATTTCGACAAGAAATATACTGATTTGTATAATTGATTCTAATACCAATTTATTCAGAATATAGACTTTAGACAGTATAATAAACATGTTTTGGTTTTAAGATCACTCAATTTAAATAACTTATTTCAGCCTGTTTTTGAAACCCTTCCATGATTTTAAACATGTTAGTTGTTACCGTAAATTAAGTTTCAGACTGAAGACGGTCGAAGACATGACCACGCATGACTGAACAACAAACTACTATTATTTACTAATATTTGTAATACCTTACCGTCCACCATGGCATGCTTACGAAGGATTAGAATATTAATATTATTATATTATTATTAATTAGGACTATTAAAAAGAAAATTATTGAATTTGAATATTTGTTTATGGAATAGCTACAAATTCTATATATCTACCTCTCTTACTGTTCTTCTTCGAGTACTAGACTAGAGCCTCCAACTTCACTGCTGCAAATTTCCACTTTCCAATACCAAATGAATCATGATTTCTTTGGTTGTTTACAAGTTAAAATGTTGGAGAGAAATATCTCTACAACATAATGACATCTTGAGACTTGAACAGCTTCCGTGTTCGCGCGCTAGTTTCGCTGTTTAATTCCTCACCCGGCCAGACGTCCACACATCGAATAAATTCAGGGGCTCAGCAAAATTTAATATAAGGATTAGTCTTTGCGCCTAGCCGTTTTATGAATTGTTACCTTCTGCAAAAGGACCCCGGAAACTAATAAACAAGTGGTATCGAAGCCTACTTCTGGAAAGTCATTTATTTTCGCGTGACCTCCCCTCGATTGTCAACAAATCGCCCATCCAACATGGCGAAAACATCTGAACAGAACTATTCTGCATATTATGGGATCTAAACAAAGTGCGATTTTGCGATTTCCTCATGAGTGACCTGGTGGAGAGAGGGAAAGAGGAGAGTACAATTCTATCTGTGTTTTGAGAAAAAGATGGACAAATCTGTAGTCGAAGAGGGAGGTGTTTGCGTCGCACAACGAAACAGCAGCAGTCCTGGCAGTATCGAAGGCCGACGTGCCCCCGTGCAATTTAGTGAAGAAACGCCTCCGCCTCTTGGTAAACCAGCTGATAACATGCCACCTGCGAGGGTGGATCACACAACTGCTGTGAGCGCCGAGAGCTCTGGCGTAGTGAGCGACGGTGTTCGCCAGGGCTCGACTGCAGCAGCGGCACAAAATGGAAAGTCCGACGCTACTGACAGTCTTTCTGGTCGAAAAGGAAGGAGAGTGCGATTTCCAGAAGGAAATTTAGTTACTAGTGCAGTAGACCCACCAAATCCATGGATAAATGGTGAGCTGATTTTAAATTTGGGGAAGGATTACATAACTTCATAAGTTAACTTGAGTCAATTTGTCCAAATGACTCAGCAAATCAAAGACAAAAGAATTTTAATGGTACCACCACCCAAAAATATTCTTATAAATGAAAGGTAACATCTTTAGTAGTCCATTCCATCAACAAGTTCAGAAAAATATGTTTCCAGAAAAAGAAAAAAATATATATATATAATTATGCACTCCTCGACTTCTCTCCGTGTCATATTGCGACTTCTGAACGATCGATGATCGCGCTTTGGTCTCCATTCAAGTACAAGTCGCCCGGCCATCGGCGGGCGACTTGAATGGAGAGAGACCAAAGCGCGATCATCGATCGTTCAGAAGTCGCGATACGACACAGAGAGAATTCGAGGAGGTGCATAAATCTAGTGCTGTTATCCGATCCGAGACGAGAAGGGATTCCCGGCGATTATGGCCTTCAAACCGGGAAACGAGCGGTCCGAGAATTGGCCCTTTGTTTGTATAATTCTCTGTTTTGGCAACAAATTTTCTCCAGTAATAATAACAAATCTGTATACTGATACATATAAGAAAAAAATGGGATTGGCTCAAGTAAACTGCAGTAGTTATGACAGATTTACGACCTGTGGCTGTGACCAGTGGCAGAGAAGGTCACAACAGGTTGAGCCTTGAAGTCAATTACCTGAATTTGTGTAGAGCTATACAAAGGGTTTAAGGGGAATGCCCCCCACCTGTTGGAAAGCTTACCCCAACCTTAGAATATACTTTTTTAAACTTTTTATCTTGACTCCCACAAAGATATATTGAGAATTTGCTTTTCCTGTGTATGCTTTATTGAACATAACTCCAAAACAAACCACATAACTCTGCCCCAAACACTGGCACACCCCAAAACATAAATTACCCCAATGCTGCCTCCCATTTTTTTTTAGATAACAAACTTTTCAAACAATGTGTTTCTTGTAGTCATAAAAAATTCGCCCAAACATGATCTTACACATATGGCCCTGAGTTCACATGTGGTTGTGAGTTTGGTATGATATGCATGTCCACTGAACCTGGGCTAATGTATATGTATGGTATGTCTCCTCATAACTTCCAACATAAGCAACTGTGTGTGCATGTGTACAGGCAGTTTTTTGCTCATACACAAGGGAACCGGGACGATCCGGGATCCCGGTAATAATTTTGTAATTCTACCGAGCCGGGTTCGAGACGGGAATTTTTTTTTACCTAACAGCATTACATAAATCACTCATTTTGATACGGAATGGAGCGAAAAATCATAATTTTTAACCACCGCTAAGTTGTATCACATATTTGTGCTCTGATCGGTGGTAAGTACCGTATCATATATCATTTTAAGCACAATTATCGTGCACACAAAAGTGACACTTTGGGGGCTCTATGTGGGTGGCATTCTCTAGAGTTACAACTTTACAAGTTACAACATGTGTATATTACAGGTGTGCATGTACAAAGACTACCTTTGACCAGAGCGAACGAATCGTCCGGGATTCTATTGTCTCCAAACGTACGCGTGAACAGAATTGGCGCACTCGCAAATGTTTGGCGAGTACGTAACCAGGAAATAATAGTGGTTCCGTAAGTGGTGGTATTGACAGTGGTAATGAATTGCATTGTTTATGAATTAGGCAATCCTGCACTACAGGCTATATTATTTGTGGTCGCTAACTTCAACCCTAAGTTCCTAACCTTAACCTTAACCCTAACCCTAAATTTGGTGGCTATAGGTCAGATTTAGTGGCTACGGTTTGATTTAGTGTAGTGCTGTAACTGACGTTGATGATCGGATCGGTTGATCGGATCGGCAAAATCCGATCAATGATCAAAATCGGTAAAAAAAATTTTTTAACAAAATTTATTTTTTTCTTTGGAAAATGATCCCAAAAAACATATTTTGGGAAAATAAATGAATACCAAAGCAACATATCCATATGAATAAGCCCAAGGTAATCTTGTATGGGTATGCTTTCATTTCAAACTGATTACCTCTCCTTTTACAAAATTACTCGCGGAGATTCTGAAAGGTTACGCCAAATTAATCACATGGGACTGAGCTTAGTAACATTTCAGAATGATCGGATCAGGATCATTACAGCACTAATTTAGTGGCTATAAGTTAGATTTATTGTGCAGTATGAAAATTGAAGTTAGCAACCAAAATTTCGCAAAAACAATATAGCCTACTAAAGTGCAGGATTGCCACATGAATTACACAACCCTTTGCAAAATGTTGGGTAAATTTGGTATCACAAAAGGGTACCAGAACTTATATTTAAAATGTGTTGTTCTTTGCCTGATTGTTCCCTTTAAATTAATTTTGCACTCGTACTTGTTCTTTGAAGTTGTAATTCTTATAAATTAAAGTTTTAATTTGTATTATATTCTTAAAGGGCAATGAAACCCAAGCAAAATGTTGCTTTCATAGTCTTGAAAAGATTAAGAAGAATAATCTCTGAAAGTTAGAGCATAATCGGGTAAGAAACTATGGCTCTTCGAAGATGTCCATTTATTCCTATTTATTCCTATAACTTGTGTGTGGACAACTCCCCATATGTTTTGTACACAAATGTTCCCATTTTTACAGTTTTCTTCATAGTTTTTTTCCATTTTTCCATTCCCCAAACTTATGATATGTTATGTATAAAAGCATTCTACAAAACATATACCGTAGTGGCTAGAGAACCCGGACGGGGGGAGAACCCGG
Source organism: Echinarachnius parma (assembly GCA_037951105.1). Classification (NCBI taxonomy): domain Eukaryota; kingdom Metazoa; phylum Echinodermata; class Echinoidea; order Clypeasteroida; family Echinarachniidae; genus Echinarachnius; species Echinarachnius parma. The sequence goes on from JBAMJV010004345.1 coordinate 37,675, forward strand.
CCAAAAAATGGACAGGGCTACCTTTGAAATTAGATTTGCCGAGAATGCACTGAACATGCGACTCGAAACTTATATCAAACGATTTATCTGCATATTGCTCATAAAATACATGTATATTGCTGTTCTGTAGTCCTCCTGGTTATCCAGAAAATCGCTTGAAAGTCAGTCTTTAAACTCCAAAATTTGTTATTTTTTTATTTTATTCACGATAATTTGAGATTACAATTTTTATAATCTTTATTCTCGCTTTTGTAAATCTACGCTCAGTAGTTCATTTTGGTAGAAACTTACACCAATTGGACCGTAATATCGCGGTGCCTTCGCTGATAACAAAATTATCGCTCAACGGCAAAGCGGGTTTCCGCACGGCGCGATTTCATGCACGAAGGTTCAATTTATCGCAGTGCAGGAGAACCCGGCCACCGCGCACGGTGCATGTACAAAGTCAATGACGCACTGTGCTAATCTGTGTTGTGCATGACTGTCCGGGTTCTCTAGCACCCACGGTATGTTGAAGTCGAACGAAGGGTAAACATACATTTTGAGAAAATTGAACAAAACTGAAATTTTGTGTACAAAATGTATGGGGAGTTGTCCACAACTTTGCCAGAGTGCGTTGCCAATTTGAGTCACTCGAATAAATACATGGCTCTTTTCAAAGAGCCATAGTTTTCTTATTTCTTGACCGATTGTGCTCAAATTGTCAGAGACTATTCATTATATTTAGTGTCTTATAATGCATACAACAATTTGTCTGGATTTCATTGTCCTTTAACAAAAATTAAATTTAACATTCAATGACAAATACAAAGTATCTTCAATTAAAATTAAATAATTGACTTAGTTTTATTTTATATTATATTCTATTAAACATAAATTAAATTAAATTTTATCATATTTAGGGGCACTGATTTTCCGCGATCGCGGAAAATCGCGGAAAATCGCGGAATTGACCATTTGGAAAATCTTTTTTTTTTTTTTTTTTTTTTTTTTTTTTTTCCCTTTCTTTCTTTTTCGGACCCCGTTCCAAAGAAAACGAAACCGGGACCCGATGGTGACGGTGGGGAACCGGTGTGATCGACCAAACCAACTCAGCATTAATCATTATTAAATGAATTTTAAAGATATTTACTCTCTGGCCTGTGGTAAGTCCTTCCTGATATCAGGCATGACACATTCCCCCCCAAATTTTGATGATTTGTGGGTGAAAATCATGACTTTACCCTACTCATTAAATTTTGTATGGAGTTCTATGTAAACGGAATTTGCAGTTTTTCACATGTACAAAGTCTATGGCAAAACGGAATTTCCGTTTTTCAGGCAGGTAAAAACGGAATTCCAGATTTTCTAAAACGGAAAAGGCCTTTTTTTAAAACGGAAAATCAGTGCCTCTACATATTCAATAACAAATACAAGGTAAATTAATACAAAGTATCTTCATATGAAATTGAGTAATTAAATAAGTTTATTTTATATTATATCCTTAACATGAATTAAATTGATCGTATTCAATAACAAATACAAAAAATTAGAATGCTTTTGTTGTTTCACCATTACCAAATTGACAACATTTAACATTTAAACAAAATAAAAACTGGTTTGGTCATGTGATTTTATCAATAACTACCAGTCCAGTACCATGCCAAACAGTTCAATCTGAAGGTGTTCTTTGTGAACTTTATTTTGGTTCATATCTTAACCCAAACTAATACAATTTGGGCAATTCCGGATGAGAGAGGCCAAAAATGGAAAATTTAAAAGTTTATGAAATACAATTTCAAAGCATGTTTTGGGTGGACAACGTCCTATATATTAGTGAATAGAAGACCGTTTGTGAATAACTTAATCTATTTTTCTGAAAGCAGTGTTTGAACTTTTTGGGTTTTCTAGGCTTCAGAATTGAAAACATTACTAAATTCAATACCAAATCAATAAATCATTGATCCCTGAACTTATTCCTTTGTATACTTTGCAGTTATACTAGTATATGGATAATCTTCTTAATTTGTAAAGCACTTGTTCCAACCGGAACCAATATTTGCTGGACAGAATGACCAAATCTACTCCAATTTGTATGTAATTCCGTTACCGAAATTCCAAGAAAGTTTTTTTAAAGAACTTTAATATTGATGAATTATTCTGTAATTGTAAATCCAATGCTAAAATATGTGTCCTTGAAATCCCAAACGCCCAATTCTTTAATATCTTCACCCATTTCTATGAAAACATCGGTAACGGAATTACATGGTAACGGAATTACACCGGTAACGGAATTACATCGGTAGGGGATGCAACATTAATTTGACTTCAAAGTGGGTAGGAAGTTTTTGAAAGAAAGGAACTCCACCTGCTATACAGGGGGGAAAACAAAATCCAACTTCTGATGAGTAAAAAACAAATTATGAATATAAAGGAAGATATCAAATGAGATAGATCCTCTCTTATGACCTTCTGTTCTAAAAATAGTTGAGAAACGGTTTATCTATTAAACATATGTCAGGCATAGTTTTCACAAAGTATAAACAAACAAAATCTTGCAGTCTTTGGCAAGAAAATAAAAAATAGATCACCCAACCCCAACACCCTCCCCTTGTTGAAGTCTAAGACTGCAGGTAGTATTGAGGAAGATAGTGTCCAAGATAACATCAAGAACACTCAGAACAGAGGAAAAAGCAACATTAGCAATGTCATCAGCAGCGGCATGGAGGACCTCAAATTGAAATGGGTGGTAACTAGTTCAACACTGCAAAGAAAACAATGCCAAACAATTAATTGGACAAGTGATAGAAGCTGTGGATAGTAACATTACTGTCAAATTATTGAAGCAAACAGTACCAGAGAAGTATGGTTGGCCACATAGTAGATGACTTTGGCTTGAAATCTCATCAGTTGCTCAACTTGAGATTGGTCTAAAAAGACCAAGACTACCAGTACCACTTTGCGCCAGCAGGAGTATTGAGTATAAAGTTTCAGATGTCTCATTATCTAGTCAATCCCTTGCTTCTGCTTAAAAGCATTAAGACAATGGGCCCTTTGAAATTCTGTCAATATTATAAGAGGTCACCTGCAAATGTCCAGGATGATCCAGACACAATTGGGCTGATGACAGACTATACTTCGGCTATATTTCAAAGGGCCCATTGCCCTGTTGCCTAATATCAGAACTCAAGGGATTGACTAGATAATGAAAGGAAACCATTCAAATGTTATAGCACCATACAGGAACTACACAATAGGTGTACTGGTGAATATTGTTACTGGTAGGTTTTGTCTTTTTAAGCCAAGCTCAAGTTGAGCTACTGATTTGAGAATTCGTGCCAATTACATTATTCACAGGTCTTAGCTATGTAAAAGAGCCACAAACAGACAGAATAGATATATACTCTCCTTAATATAAATGCATGTATCATGCTAACTTATTCACTGGCTTTAAAATGTAGCTTGCCAGTATTATTGCTGATGAATTAAAGTTCAGACAATAAGATTGAACTCTATCCTTGCTGGCCATTTGACTTGTCAGTAAATCTTTGTTAGTACAATTTATAAATAAGTTTAGGATTTTTAAAACTTGAACATCTTTAATATCAAGTTGTACACATTGTGCATTACATAATATACTACAAACAATTAATTGTATCCCTGATACATGTATCACCTGATCTCTGACTATAAATTAATGTTCTTGTACATGCTTCTAACAATTTATTATGTCCAAATTGCATCAAGTATGTGTACATGATCAAAAAAGTGTCTTGGTAGTATTCTTCAGTAGTAGTGATTTTGATCAGATGGATGAGTTTATTAATTTAGAACAATTTAGTAGATGGCATACAGGTAGACATTATTTACAGGTCTAATAGCATATCATAGATACCCTCAATGAGCCACAAATGGACAGAAGAGATACACTTTCCTTCATATAATTACTCATAACATACTAATTAGTTTCCTGGCTTTTAACTGCCCAGAATTATTGGTATTAACATTCAGACAATAGGATTGAACCCTATCCGTGCTGGCCATTAAAAGGTACCACCAGCCAAAAATAATATTCTTATTATAGAAAGGTAACATCTTTAGTATTCCATTCCTTCAACAAGCTCACAAAAATATGTTTTCAGAAAAAAATATATAATTGGAAAAAGCATCACCATTCTCAACCATGCTTTCATGTGGTCTGAATTGCGAAGACTATATGCGTGCAGAGCCAGAGTGCTCTGTGCAGAGCGAACGAATCATCCGGGATTCTATTGACGTACGCGTGAAAGCATTGGCGCATTCGCAAATGCTTGGCCCGTATGGAACCAGGAAATAGCAGTGGTTCCGTAAGTGGTGGAAATTAATTGATTTGTTTATGAATTACACAACCCTTTGCAAAAAGTCGGGTATCTATTTGATATCACAAAAGGGTACCAAAACATATAATAATGTGTTGTCCTTTGCCTGGTGGTCCCCTTTAAACTTACCAGCATGGTTACATACTTTGTTAGTACATGTCCAATGTATAAGACTTCCCAGGGTTTTCTGAATTCTAATATCAAGTTGTACACATTGTGTATTGCATGATAAACTTCAAGGAATTCATGTTACGTTACCCTTGATACATGCATCATTTGACATCTGACTTTGATTTATTGTTCTGCTAAGCACTTGCTTCCCAATCTGTTTTGTCCAAATTGCATAATATAAGGAAGTGTACATGATCAAAAAAGTGTTTTTGTAGTATATGTGTATGAAATACTTTGGTAGAAGTGATATTTATCCAATGGATACGTATAGTTTAGAAGAATTTGTGGATAATTGACAAAGCAGTGTTACTAGTGTAATTCCGTTACCATGTTCATTAGATAACTTTCTAGTATAAATAGAGAAATATGTGACCATTGATTTGAGCCAGGACTGCAGAGTTTGATAACAAGGACTATGTAAACGAAGACTGACTTGAATTTCACAAATACAAATAGTTATTTTTTTAAAAATTTCACACTGCGTTACCAAATTAACAAATTAAGCAGGCGTATTCATATATTACTTCATAATTTGGCATAAAAGTATCTTGCATTTTGGTTTTTATAAATGTTTGAACATAAAAATAACATTTTAAAGGGATTTTAGCTTATCTGGTATTCAAAAAATTAAACTTTTTAAGGTAAACTTCAGAAGGCGTAATTCCGTTACCATTTATGTAATTCCGTTACCGCTGCCTTTTTTGGAAACATGGTCAGTTACGACCAAACAAGATGAACATAAAGGAAAAAATTAATGTTATCATGAAGTTGACACCCATAGCAATGAATTTTAAAATAAATCTACACAAAATGTCTTTTAAATTTCAGAGGAATTCATGTGAAAGTTGAAGGTGGGAAAAAAGGCCCATTCTCTGCCGTAATTCCGTTACCGACGTATCATACGTGCTAGCACTTTTCTCATGTATGAAATTTCCATATTTTTGTTTCTATATGACAGCAGGTATATCTCCAGAACTTATTAAAGTGTTGATAAGCCTTTAGGTCATAGGACTAATCCATATTATGAAAAAGAATGAGCAAAATTTCTCTGAATTGTAATTCCGTTACCACGGAATTGCCCATTTGCAGAACAATTTTCTAATTCAAAGTGACCTGGACCCGGCATCATTGGCTCTAACTCATTGACGTCAATATGCTAGAATAACCTAATAACTTAAAAGAACGAGGCAGAGCAGATAATCTCCCATACTCTCATTCAACCGTAAAGGATTATCCTTGGAAGCATATATCTAGAGATCAGTGGAACTAGGGCTAGTCCTGGGACATGATTGTGCTCTCGCCTACTGTAATCATCTCTAATAATTTGTAGAGCAGGTTTTCTAGGACATTTTTGTTTTGTTTTCCCCAAGACTGTTATAATATGGGTTTTAAAAGTACTTATAAAAGAATTGGTATTTACACTGACAGTATTTTCTATTCTTACCCCTTCTTATTTTGTTCCCCTCTCCTACTCCTAGCCAAGGAAACCTGTACGGATGAGTTGTGTGCAGCCTACCAGGCAGGATGTGCTCAGCTGAACGTGAGACCAAGCCAGAACATCATCCAACAACTCCAGGTAATCTAACACAGGCTGATCAATGTATTTTTAACATATCGTAATAATAATGGTGGTGGTGGTGGACTGGTGGTGTTGTTGTAGGTGGTGGTGGAAGTAGGGTGATTGTGGTGGTGATGGTGATGATGATGGTGATGGCGATTATGATGATGATGGTGGTGGTGGTGGTGGTGGTGCTAACAATGAGAACAACAAAGTTTTCTTAACCAATGGTACCCTCCTCAGTGCTTTGAACTGTCCCCTGAAAGACCTTGCATTTAGCTATTATAGGCCCCATTGCAGAAAGAGATCATACAATTGATTGTAAGTTTCAATTAATTGTCAAGTCAGATCAAGTGTTCTAAATGCGCAAATTTGATTGGTTGAAATGCGCAAAATATCTATAACTTACAATTAATTGTAACTTAAATCAAATGTATCTCTTTCTGCAGCGGGGCACTAGACCTGTATAATATTCATTATTTCCAAAAATATATGTAAAACTTACATTCATAAAAGTAATGCAGTTTTTGTGCCCATATAATTATAATGTACATAAAATGAAAATTGGGAAGCAGGGATTATTATGACACATCCCTACATACATGTAGCTTCCTGTATGTGCAGTTTCATAGAAATCACTGCATCAAGGAACTACAAATACATGAATTTGTACATGTAGGCTTCAAAGTGAAAGATATGAGTAGTTGTCACATGATAATGTTAAACATGGCCTGTAGTTGAACTTTTGTTTGTTGGAAATATGACATCACAGCTATAAATTGACATCAGTAATGGCTCTAAACATTGTTTGGTAAGCCAACAAATGTGTGACCTAGTAGTTGCTATTAAAGAAGGCAGTCGTTCTTCTCCATTCCACTATTTCCTTTGGTGTTGTTGTCGTTTTGTGTTTTATGGCATTCTCCATTCTTTTTTTAAAAATTGTTAATGCCTCTATTAAAAATATATATTTTTATGCTCCTTTCCACAAAATAAATTCATTGAGAATATGAATATGGGGGATTGATTGCTTGCCCTTGCCCGCTTCGAGGTATCATCTGGCCAACCTGGCTCTGGCTTCTCAGCTACAGTAGTAGAAACCAGCCTACATGTAGGCCCATACACAGAAAAGACAGATCAATGCCTTTTTTTTTTGTCTCTCTCTCATATCAAAATACAAAATAACTAAATAAGTGTTTCTTTTCCTTTCTTTTTCTTTAAAAAAAAAAACAAAATAAATTCATTGAGAATATGAATATGGGGGATTGATTGCTTGCCCTTGCCCGCTTCGAGGTATCATCTGGCCAACCTGGCTCCGGCTTCTCAGCTACAGTAGTAGAAACCAGCCTACATGTAGGCCCATACACAGAAAAGACAGATCAATGCCTTTTTTTTTTGTCTCTCTCTCATATCAAAATACAAAATAACTAAATAAGTGTTTCTTTTCCTTTCTTTTTCTTTAAAAAAAAAATCATATATTCCTTCATAAAAATTAAGTTGAATAAGCAAAAAAAAAATGGGTTTTCAGTAGTGCGTATAATGCAATGCAATATCCTAATTATACAACAATCAAATCATCCTTCATGTAATTACATCTAGTCTATTTAAACTTGCAAAATGGGCTATTAGTTGTTCAATGCAGTATTAATGGTAATCAATGTTTAGCCATTCTTTTAGTGCTGATTTCCTCCATGGATAAAAGATTTTATTAAGTGACCTATTTCGGTTATTGCATTAGTCTTGTTTCTTATCAACCTCAAAATCTGATTAAACGCATACATGTAGGTTGCTGGATTGACTGTATGTAGATAACCACATGTGTGTTTAAAACTTCACTCTATTTGCTGAATTATCTACTTCCAAGAATTAAATGTTTGTTTAAAAGGGTATACAGATCTATGTAGATCTTTGTAATTGTCATTTTGTTTTTTAAGGTTGTTAAATATTATTGGGCATTTTGTATTAAATTTAAATTAAAATGCTATAATAATTATGTTTGTATTTCCCTCTGCCTGAATGTAAGAAAAATTCCCTATTAGATTATACAAAAAGAGAGAGCAGTGTTTGTAATAAAGGTAGAATTATACAGCAAACAATGTACAAAATTACACATTCAAGATTCAAACGGGTGTTTCCTCAAAGATATATACTGTCAGATTGTTTTCATTAATCAAATTTCATGAAAGTAACAAGGAACCTAGTCATACTGTAGACATGCAACTTTATACTCTGTATATGGTACACTGTCTATCTATATACATGGCCTGTGCATTATCCAGAGGCACATTAACTGGTCATCAGTTACAGTTCAAATTAGGACGTTTATCTCGTCCACCATCTCAACTTATCTCAACTTAAACATGTATCCCTAACGGATGAGCTTTACAACAGTTGGGCTATTACAGAAAACTACAATTAAAAATTAATAACATCAACCAACTCTTTTAATATAATATAACAGAATTATTATACAGTATTGGTCAAAATAAACTCCCCCCTAACGTTTGTGTGCAGTAATCCCTATTGATTTGTACACTACACATCAATGGGATTACTGTGCACAGTAAAGTGGTTAGTTTATTTTGACTGATACTGTAGATCAGATAAAAGGGCTAGGTAAAAAATCTAAATGCGTGTTTAATAATGATCAATTAATTAATTATTTTAGGTTTGTATGCAAGTTTTTTTTAAACTCTATTTCAGGTTAAATTTTGTCATCATTGCTGCTGTTTATATTGTGATAAACCTTGCCTGGGGTCACTAAAATATAGATTCAGGCCACCAAATTTCATTGGTGCTTAATTCAACTGGCCCAATAGGGTAACTAAATTAATTTTTGAGCCAATGTAAGTTTTAAAATCTTGATTTTACTTCCCCGACTAGGCCACAAGGCAAAAATGTTAATTTCTAGCAGTGGATAAACTTTCGCCTACATACATGTAATATGCACAGTACTTGTACCTGACACTGCTCAAGTAAGCATGTATGATGAGTCATGCTCAAGGAGCACCGCTCATAGTAACGCGAGTACCTCATGTTGCTTAAAATGGCATAAGACTCGCCAGGCTTTCGCATATTCCGCATGATCAATAATCTGCATACCGCTGCATTTTGTGTCTTCAAAACGTGGCATTGAACTTACTTCATGCTTGTAAATACACTAGTTAACATTTGACACCATATTTGTTTGTTCTAGTATTTTTTAATGAAAATTCTTGCGGTACATTTTTAGCTCATCCGCCCCGAAGGGCCCGATGAGCTTATGCCATGGTGTGGCGTCCGTCCGTCGTCCTTCCGTCCGTCCACAGTTTTCAAAATGCTTCTTCTTCGTTATTTTTCATCCGATTTTGATTCTGATTGTTTCATAATATTAATTAATTACGGTAATTTTTTTATTTTTTTATTATTTTTTTATTTTCATTTTTTTAATTATTATATTATATATTATTTATATATATATTTTTTTTTTAATAATTGCAAGGAGTAATCATAAATGATTGAGAAGGAAGAATAATAGTAGGCGTAGCTTAATAAGCAATGTTCCTCCTTTTAATCCACCAAATGATAAAAGGCACTGGTCGAAAAATTGGTCTCCGCCAGGACTCGAACCTGGGTCTCCGGCTTGGAACGCCGATGCCTTAACCACTAGGCCACGAGGACCGTGTGATTAAAGACAGATCCAGTTCAGGTCATTGGCAAGCCAATCTCTCGGCCCTTTGTACTCAAGTATTCATGGGGAAGGAGTTACGAACAATGCAAGCCGCCTTTACTTCAGCTGGATCACAATAGAGTGATTCAAGTATTAGTTAGAACATATATATATAAGCGAGAAGTGAACTAATACATACAGCTTCGGTTTCTTCCAATATATAAATAATTGCAAGGAGTAATCATAAATGATTGAGAAGGAAGAATAATAGTAGGCGTAGCTTAATAAGCAATGTTCCTCCTTTTAATCCACCAAATGATAAAAGGCACTGGTCGAAAAATTGGTCTCCGCCAGGACTCGAACCTGGGTCTCTGGCTTGGAACGCCGATGCCTTAACCACTAGGCCACGGGGACCGTGTGATTAAAGACAGATCCAGTTCAGGTCATTGGCAAGCCAATCTCTCGGCCCTTTGTACTCAAGTATTCATGGGGAAGGAGTTACGAACAATGCAAGCCGCCTTTACTTCAGCTGGATCACAATAGAGTGATTCAAGTATTAGTTAGAACATATATATATAAGCGAGAAGTGAACTAATACATACAGCTTCGGTTTCTTCCAATATATAAATAATTGCAAGGAGTAATCATAAATGATTGAGAAGGAAGAATAATAGTAGGCGTAGCTTAATAAGCAATGTTCCTCCTTTTAATCCACCAAATGATAAAAGGCACTGGTCGAAAAATTGGTCTCCGCCAGGACTCGAACCTGGGTCTCCGGCTTGGAACGCCGATGCCTTAACCACTAGGCCACGGGGACCGTGTGATTAAAGACAGATCCAGTTCAGGTCATTGGCAAGCCAATCTCTCGGCCCTTTGTACTCAAGTATTCATGGGGAAGGAGTTACGAACAATGCAAGCCGCCTTTACTTCAGCTGGATCACAATAGAGTGATTCAAGTATTAGTTAGAACATATATATATAAGCGAGAAGTGACCTGAACTGCCAATGACCTGAACTGGATCTGTCTTTAATCACACGGTCCCCGTGGCCTAGTGGTTAAGGCATCGGCGTTCCAAGCCGGAGACCCAGGTTCGAGTCCTGGCGGAGACCAATTTTTCGACCAGTGCCTTTTATCATTTGGTGGATTAAAAGGAGGAACATTGCTTATTAAGCTACGCCTACTATTATTCTTCCTTCTCAATCATTTATGATTACTCCTTGCAATTATTTATATATTGGAAGAAACCGAAGCTGTATACTTGTATTAGTTCACTTCTCGCTTATATATATATGTTCTAACTAATACTTGAATCACTCTATTGTGATCCAGCTGAAGTAAAGGCGGCTTGCATTGTTCGTAACTCCTTCCCCATGAATACTTGAGTACAAAGGGCCGAGAGATTGGCTTGCCAATGACCTGAACTGGATCTGTCTTTAATCACACGGTCCCCGTGGCCTAGTGGTTAAGGCATCGGCGTTCCAAGCCGGAGACCCAGGTTCGAGTCCTGGCGGAGACCAATTTTTCGACCAGTGCCTTTTATCATTTGGTGGATTAAAAGGAGGAACATTGCTTATTAAGCTACGCCTACTATTATTCTTCCTTCTCAATCATTTATGATTACTCCTTGCAATTATTTATATATTGGAAGAAACCGAAGCTGTATGTATTAGTTCACTTCTCGCTTATATATGTTCTAACTAATACTTGAATCACTCTATTGTGATCCAGCTGAAGTAAAGGCGGCTTGCATTGTTCGTAACTCCTTCCCCATGAATACTTGAGTACAAAGGGCCGAGAGATTGGCTTGCCAATGACCTGAACTGGATCTGTCTTTAATCACACGGTCCCCGTGGCCTAGTGGTTAAGGCATCGGCGTTCCAAGCCGGAGACCCAGGTTCGAGTCCTGGCGGAGACCAATTTTTCGACCAGTGCCTTTTATCATTTGGTGGATTAAAAGGAGGAACATTGCTTATTAAGCTACGCCTACTATTATTCTTCCTTCTCAATCATTTATGATTACTCCTTGCAATTATTTATATATTGGAAGAAACCGAAGCTGTATGTATTAGTTCACTTCTCGCTTATATATATTTTTTTAATATTTATTTATTTATTTCCGGGGCGTCAAATTTATATTTTTTTCACTCTAATTTTTTTTGTTTTTAATTTTTATGTCCCTTCCAGGGCATCAAATTTTTATTTTTTGACCAGTTGAAAAGTGTTCCACATGAACTTTGCGATAATTGATGTTGCGAGATGCCGGATGAGCGCTACGTCATTGACGTTCTGGTTAAAACAATGATTTTGTGATAAACTTGAAAATGATTGATTCTTGTTTTTATCCACTTTTTTTTTGCATTCAGAATCAGATGATTTAAATGGAAATATGGTACTATTTGGTGACTTACTAAATAGATTATAAATGGTTGTTTGAATATTTTATGAATTATATTATTATTGTTGATTTTTCTTTTTCTTTCTTTTACAAAAGCATAATTTTGTTATCAGTTTTTGTGTTGTTTTTGACAAAAGTCAGAACCAATTTTTTTATTTACCTGTCTATTTCCCTTTTCTGTCTTGTCCCTTTCCATTCTAACCCATTAACAAATACAATTTAACCCCAGAAATGCTTTAAAATGCCCCTGTAAATTTGCATTGAGTTTGCATTGAAAAATAAATTTCAGAGTTTCAATTTGCATACTGAAATGGTAGCCCCCATAAATAACATTTTTGTTTTTTCCAGTCTCTTTTTAATATACAATAAAAAAGACATCACATTTTTTCTTTCTAGCTCTCGTCTTTCACATGTTAAAGGGACTTGGTAACATCTATGTCAAATCCTCAAAACTTACTTGGAACTCTAGTGGTTCTCTCATACCTTAGCATATTTATATAAACAATAAAAGCATGGGACAGGTTTCCGTTTTTCAAATTTCCATTTCATTCAAAAGATATTTACGATTAAAGTGTTCAGATATGAAATTGTCTATGAGATAATTTCATGCCATGTACAAAGTAAGTTAGTGAATATTACTTTGCATTTGTGCTCATATCTCTGCCAAAAAACATCTAATTAACATTAAATTTTCACACATTACTTTGTGGACATATCAGATCACTCTAAAACACATTTGATTAATTACTCATCACTTTTTGCACTTGCCAACAAAGTTACTAAGTCCCTTTAATGTTTGTATAATAATTTGTATTAATAATACAGATGAGGTATTCAATATCCCGTCAATCTTCCTGGTCTGTTTTTTGTTTTTTTTTACTCTTGACTTCTTCTCAGAATATAATACCTGATATGTGTGCAATGCAATTTTTGCTGCCCTACTTGCAAGAACTCCAGAGATGCAAACAATCCATTGTGAGCCTACATAAATATATTATAGGAAATATCAGATTCTGGAGAATGTTTAAAGCTTCCAATGCATGTGGGTTGAGCAATCACCATCCTTTGTCCCAGATATATCAAATTGAAGATAGATTTTGTTGGAAAAGGAATCACCGAGTATTGTTTAAAGCCAACCAACAGTTTAGCCATCATGATGTGTTCTGTTCAGTTCAGAAATGCTGGGGTATCCTTAAATAAAGTAATTTGAATCAAAGTTGTTGACATTAAAAGTTGACCTTATATTCGCGATTTGACCAGTATTTATTTTTTTTAATGATAAAACTTACACATTCGGGAAAATAAACCAAAGAGGCTTTTAGTTGATTCTGATAATTCTCTACTGATTGTTTATTTTAGAAAATAAAAAGTTTGAATCTTCCAGGTGTCTGAATAGCACCCTTGTACTGTACTTTGACGGCTGAAAATTAGAATGAAAAATTCTTTTTAATGAGAATTCAAGATGATTATGATTAGTTCTCAAATAATGATAACATACACATTCTAGCCACTAACATTCATGTTAGTTTGACAGGAACTCTGCTTTCCCTTAAAAACATTTTCCCAAGTGAAATTAGACATTTTCATTGTATCAACAGCACTTTGTTTGCTAGCAGCCTTCTGCGTGCTGTCTCCTCATATCCTAGTGAAATGTGATATCTTCACCATTTGCTCAGGCAAGTTCAAATGAGCTACCTGTATTTGGCCATACTGGAGGCAAATAATGAATAATTTCATAATTTATTAAAATCTTGTCCCAATTATAATTGGGCTTGTTGCATGATAAAGGCACGTTTTTTTTGTTTATTGATTGAATGGTTGTGCTACAATAATCATTCATGTATAGGAAGGTTGTAAAGTGATGAATTTATAATGTTGAATGATAGGCAAGGATTTAAATATTTATGTAGATGGGTGTGGGGGGGGGGGAACTTAAAGGGGACCACCAGGCAAAGAACAACACATTATTATATGTTTTGGAACCATTTTGTGATATCAAATAGATACCCAACATTTTGCAAAGGGTTGTGTAATTCATAAACAAAGCAATTAATTTCCACCACTTACGGAACCACTGCTATTTCCTGGTTCCATACGGGCCAACCATTTGCGAGTGCGCCAATGCTATTCACGCGCACGTTTGTAAACAATTGATTCCCGGGCGATTCGTTCGCTCTGCACACGTTGCAATTCACCGCACACATAGCAGTCTGCGTAATTCAGACCGCATAAACGCATGCTTTAGAATGGTGATGCGTTTCCAATTATTTTTTTTTCTTTCTGGAAACATATTTTTGTGAACTTGTTGATGGAATGGAATACTAAAGATGTTACCTTTCTTTAATAAGAATATCATTTTTGGGTGGTGGTACCCTTTAAACTTTTTTTCCTGGTACCACATTTCAAGCATGCCTACATTAAAATAGCACTCTGAAATGTATTTTGCATTGAACCCTGTAAATGTATGGGCCATCTATTTGGCATTTGGGTATTAGGGGCTAAATCACCCTAGTCCCCCCCCTCCCCCCCTTGTATTGTTCAATGTATGTCATATTCATTAATACTTGAATTAAAAACAAATAAACAACCTTAAAATTGAATTTACAAAACTTTATTGTCAACCAAGCCAAATGTGTCAATTCATTTATCCATGTAGATCAATAAATTACAAATACTGTACATGTCTTCCAAGTCATAGGTACATGTAGTCATTTTTATAATGTAAAATGTTTATGTTAATAAGGAACCCAACTCAAACATTTTTGCTCACTGCATGATTTCTGTGTACTTCTATTTGAACATTTTCTCTTGGATATTACTAATAAATGAAATGTTTTTTAAACCACTTACTGAACATCTTTTTGGACTGACAACTGGAGGTTGCTTTTTTGTGTCAGGGGTACCGCATGAAACATCATTTGAGCTTCAGAGCATGAACTAACAAAAGCAGGTTAGGTAACCACTGTTGTTGAGTCTGCTGCTATGTCGGTGGTTACATTACTCGCATTTGTTAGTGCACGTTCAGATGACGTTTCATGCGGTACCTTTGGAAAACATGGCAGCCTCCAGTGGTCAGTCAAAACAGGTGTTGGTCTCATAAACATTGATTATCATAGGCGCCGGAAGTGGGGGGGCAGGGGGGGCGGCCGCCCCCCCCAATCCAAAAAGTGGGGGGGCAAAACGCGTTTTTGCCCTCCCAAAAAGCCCCCCCCCCTCAAAAAAAAAGAAGAAAAAAAGAAAAGAAAGAAAGAAAGAAAGAAAAAGGAAAAGAAAAAAATTAAATGCATCAGCCAATACTTGTTAATTCTAACGTTTAAAAACTATATAAGTTATACATCCATTTAACGTTTTCGCTGCGCGCTTCGCGCGCAAACAAATTATCTCAGTTTGTTGTGTAACTTGTGTATGGTACGTCTGGGGTGGATTTTTCTGTACCGGTCCACGTAGTTCCTGTGTAGGCTGTTATTGCTCTGGCTGTTTGTGTGACGTGCACCAAATTGCACCATTTCAAGTATATGAATGCAAAATCATCCCCGTTGGAGGGGGGATACCACCTCCCAAACCATCCCCCTCTGGCTCTGCCCCAGCCCTCGGTCGCTTCGCTCCCTCGGGACTCATTTTTGGCTGTAAGCTTTGATGTTGGATCATACGAATGTGGCATATGTTTTATGTTTTTATGCACCAGAATGCACTATTTCAAGTATATAAATGCAAAATCTTCCCCGTGGGAGGGGGATACCCCCTCCCAAACCCTCCCCCTCTGGCTCTGCCCCAGCCCTCGATCGCTTCGCTCCCTCGGGACTCATTTTTGGTTGTAAGCTATGTTGTTGGATCATGTTTTCATGCACCAGATTGCACAATTTCAAGTTTAAAAATGCAACATTTTACCCGTGGGAGGGAGATACCCCCTCCCAAACCCTCCCCCTCTGGCTCTGACCCAGCCCTCGGTCGCTTTGCTCCCTCGGGACTCATTTTGGGCTGTAAGCTATGTTGTTGGATCATACATAATGTGGCATATGGTTTATGTTTTTATTCACCAAATTGCACCATTTCAAGTATATAAATGCAAAATCTTCCCCGTAGGAGGGGGATACCCCCTCCCAAACCCTCCCCCTCTGGCTCTGACCCAGCCCTCGGTCGCTTTGCTCCCTCGGGACTCATTTTTGGCTGTAAGCTATGATGTTGGATCATGCATAATGTGCCATATATGGTTTATGTTTTTATGCACCAAATTGCACCATTTCAAGTATATAAATGCAAAATCTTCCCCGTGGGAGGGGGATACCCCCTCCCAAACCCTACCCATCTGGCTCTGCCCCAGCCCTCGGTCGCTTCGCTCCATCGGGACTCATTTTGGGTTGTAAGCTATGTTGTTGGATCATACGAATATGGCATATGGTTTATGTTTTTATGCACCAGAATGCACCATTTCAAGTATATAAATGCAAAATCTTCCCCGTGGGAGGGGGATACCCCCCCCCCCCCCCCCAAACCCTACCCCTCTGGCTCTGCCCCAGCCCTCGGTCGCTTCGCTCCATCGGGACTCATTTTGGGTTGTAAGCTATGTTGTTGGATCATGTTTTTATGCACCAGTCAAAAAATGCAAAAGCTCCATACCGTGGGAGGGGGGACTCCGCTCAGTCACTTCTCTCCCTCGGGCTTGGTCGTTTTATCCTCGCAATGTCTCACTCTCACATCTGAATAGCCTTTAGTCAAGGCTCTATATGACTTGGAGATTATATATGCGATCGTGAGCTAGCTAGCTGTGAGAGAGCTAGATACTATTAAACTGGCTCCATATATAGCCTTTAATCACTCGATTCGGAGTAATTTATTAATGAGCAAATTCATGAGAGATATCATCAACCAATCAGATCGCTAGATGTGGATACCGTATGCCTAATCGGTGGCATGTTCCACCGTGTATTAAGGGGTTTATTTAGTATCAGACATTAATGTTATCATAACTTTCATAATGATAAAATATGAGATACATTACAATAAAAACTAAAGCATAAAAATACCTTTTTGCATCCATATCAAATCTCAACTCTTTATTTTAAAAGAAAACAACATATTCTGTAATGACGTACCCTATAAATAATGGACGCGTCCGCATGAGCACTGCAGAGCGGCGTTCAGTGCATACAGCCTACGCTAGTCTGAAGCGGAGACCCTATAACAACCACTACTCTATGCCACTAAGTGTATTGTGCAAGGTTGCGCGTTTGGTTTTACAAGGCAGCTTCCAAACGAAGACTAACACTGACAAACATCTGATCAACCTGGTCTGTGGCATTATTATGAATATGGGCTTCGTAGCTTTTCTACGAAGATTTTCTATGTAAATTTAAAAAAATAAAACTTTTCACGTTCATGACTGACGATAGGCTTCGCGCTGCGCGCTCAAATTCGGCATATCGCGGTTAGTACACTGCCGGTAGAACCTGCCAGACAGCACGATGCCTAACGGATAGGCTACATCTGGCTCAAAGTTGGCAACTCTGTGAGTGTGGTTGGGCATGAGCCCCTAAACACATAAATCGTGAGCCCCCTTAGGGTTTTGCCCCCCCAATCCAAAACTGCTTCCGGCGCGCCTGTTGATTATTCCAGTATTATTGATACCCAAGAGGAAAAATACAACTAAACTGGGTTCCAAAAGAAACTTATCACTTCTTCAGAGCGACGCTCACTAAAATTCATTGCATCAAATTGAATCATATTTAGACACAGATAAGCTATCATTCTCCTTATGAAGCATATCTGAAAAATTGAATGGTTGCTTTTGCCAAAAAAGAGAAAAATGCGATGGAATCGCTACAGGTCATTTTACAAAAATCACAGAAACTGCTCGTTTCGAACCTCCACGAAAGGCGGTCTATTCAGAACTTTCAATAGCAATTCATTCAACATCAAAGGCGGGTTATGTAACCACCAGGCTGGCTATTGTCCGTATCGAGCTCCGTGCCCGGAAGGCGAGCAGTTTCTGTGATTTTTGAAAAATTACCTCTTGCTATTTCACCTTATTTTATTCTTTGTTGACTAAATCAAACATAATTTTGTTTAGATGTGCATGCTGAGGAATATTATAGCTAATCTATGCCCAATTATGATTCATTTTTATGCTTTAGATTTTAATGTGTGTCGCTCGGAAGAAGTGATAAGTTTCTTTTGGAACCCAGTTTAGAAGTGACATAAATTATGCAGTACATGTATCAGTAACAGAGAGCTAGAATGCCAGTGTTTAGTTCCCCTTTAAATAACCTGCTGCATCAGTCCCAAGTGATCTGTACTCACAAACTCTGTCACTGAAAATCTGAAAGCTCCAATGTTAAATACGCTAAATGAATGCAAGGCAGTTATGTCCAGAGCAATTGTGTAGAAGGCTGTTACAAAGTTTTCAAATAGCAAAGCGGCCAAGGCAGCTTGTCTGAGAAGAGGATGGGCTTAATCAATATGTTGATGAAGAGAAAGTCTGTCCCCTTGGGCTTTGACAACTGTAGATGGAGCTAGTGACTTGCCTCTGACAACGTTGCCAAATGTTATTTTTGTTGGAATAAAACGGATATGTTTGAATCGTTTGTGATTTTGATTTAAAGTAATATATGATCAATACAAGTCATGTCTACAAAGTTATACGTACTCATCCAAATGATGAAAAATGTTATGTTATTTTAAGTTTCTGTCACAGAAAATCTCCAATTTTAAGCAAAATGTATGTAAGGTAAAGCTTGATTCAGGAGCAAATTGTAAAAAACTGTCTAGAAGTTTTCAAATAGCAAAGTGGCCAGGCAGCTTGTCTGAGAAGAGTATGGGGGCAATTCCAGGGTCCCGGAAATTACAAATCAGAGAATGTTCATGACTTTCTAATGACACTACTAATTCATGCCTCTCTACATGTAGCTAATGTCTAACTTTTACATGTACTTTGATTACAAAGCAATATCCTGGCTAAGTATGCAAACAAAGTTTCTGGATGGTGAATTGGGTATTATTTAGATTAAAATGCAATTTGAAATGTTTGACTACAAAGTCATGATTTATATACGATAATGTACAATATTATTTGGCAATCCCTGTATTCAATCATCTCTGTTCATGTAGGTAGTCTAGTACAAATAAAATCTTTCTTTCTTTTCTTTAAATTTGTTCATCTGTAAAAAATGATCATGATATTTTTATCATAAAACCAGTTATCTAATATCTCTTGATTGCAATTTACATGCATACATACATATAAAAAATCTATGACAAAAATATGTAATATTTGTTTTTTTGTTCAAGTAGAAAATCTAAATCATACTTTGATCATAAAGACCAATTATAAGTGGTATGTAGTATGTATCACTTAAATGCAATTTTCATTTCAAATTAACCTGTATAAATTACTGCCTACAATTTATTGTAAGACCGTGTGTATTCCTACTCCTTTGACTATGAATTTAAAGCACTGTACATATCCCAGGTGATTTCAATTTTTCCTGCGTTTATTCTATAAACACATTTGATTGAGTCTTGAAAGCTGAATGAAAGAACAAACCCGCTAGTTCTGTATTGTAGATCTCCCAGGCTATAAACACCTTTTACTATGACTTAAAAGCACTACTAAGTCTACTATTAGAGAACAACAAAACCGGTAGCTCAAAACTGTACTGTAGATTTCCCAGGCGACTATTAATGGTCGCTGACTAGTGAGAGATGAATTGATGTTGGCAGGGAGTGAGTGGAGGGAGAGCTGAATGGCAGAAAATGGCTTGAGCCATCAAGAAGAGCCTGGAAATTAGATCAGTATCATTCACCACTAACTGATATGTAACTTGGGTTTACACGGATACAGAGTATCAGGGGCAAATCGTAGAGAGGATCAGTATAATTCACCACAAACTGTTCTCCATCAGGTTGCACACATACACTGAGTAGCAGGGGGCAAAGTCTTTGAAAGATGATTTATTTTAACCCATTCAGGACTGGCCCCGAATACTCTGGTTTGGGTCTATGGTGAATGCATGTTATACCAAAATCAATCAGTCCTGAACGGGTGAAAATGTGTCCACATATTGTAAAACTCTATTGAGAGTCTACAGTATGTACATGTACATTGTTGAAAGTTGTTAAGCCTTGGTTAACACGGATATCAAGTATCAGGGGCAACGTCATGGAGAGGACGAGGATCAGTATCTGTATCATTCAGCACTAAATGTTCTCTAATCAGGGTGCACACGGATACAAAGTATCAGGGGCTAAGCCGCGGTGATTTCTCTAGCCTGTGTTCACATGAATACTAAGTATATGGGCCAAGTCTGGAAACGATCATTTTTGTTTTTAAAAATGTGTCCACACAAGTGTTCAACCCTGGGGATAGACATGTACAGTTGATTTTGACAGATAGTGAGTGACGGAATCTTGAGCTGAATGGCAGGCAGAAAATGGCTTCACCCATCTAGAAGAGCCACTGACTGATCTCTTATGTAGGGTTACATGTACAATGTACACAGTAAATTAGCTAGCCCATTTATCATCGTATGGTTCAATGCACACATCAAATGTTCGGGTGTTCATTTAGTCACAGTTCATATCTTCAGTAGATAAGGCACAATAGGTCATGTGTAAAGAAGTTACTTTATATACATGTAATATATGCAAAACCATGCAACTCTTATGGCACAATAGGTCATGTGTAAAGAAGTTACTTTATATATGCAAAACCATGCAACTCTTATGGCACAATAGGTCATGTGTAAAGAAGTTACTTTATATTGCAAAACCATGCAACTCTTATGAATAACTCTTTTTCGGGTGGCCTTTGCCTCAAGCTCTCTGAGCTTTTCCTGCTTCCCTTATTTCATGATCTTCTTACCGAATATGTATTGAGCATATTCAACTGTATTTCATCATTACTGTTATTTCATTGTACTATGAACTTGTTATATTTATCGCATGTATTTTCATGATTTGTTTTAGAAATAAAATTTTGTTCAATTAAATATATACTAGTTTGTTATATTATTTCCCTAAAGAATCTCTCTGTTATCATAGCGAGTCATTGATTAGTCCTTTATATTTACCCATTTACTCAGTGCTAGAAAATGTTATTTTCATTATTCTACTGTCTCAGTAGGGCAAATGAAATCAACATTCTGGTGGCCCTAAACCAGAAGCGGATTGCCCTTCATATGTAAATAAAACATTGGAAACACTTTTATATTTGGTTGGCGAGTAAAGTTTTGTATTTCAATTGATATTATACTTTTTAGTGGTATGTAGCTCATTTTTGACTAGTGGGCTAGTGCTAGCGCATAAAAGTTCTCTCAAGTAATTATTATTAATATGAAATGTTTCTTTTCATCTCTTGCAGAGAGTGAAAGATTTCACCGTAAGAGCTGAAAGCCTGAATCTACAAGGTGAGTTACAAATTTGTTCTTCAAATCTCCCAATATTAGATTGTACATACAAATTGTAAGGGTTTTCATTTAATCACAGTTCATATCGTCATTAATTAAGGCACAATATACAAGTCTGTTTTATTATTTCCCTAAAGATATAAAAATGGAATACCACATTGTAACTGCCCTTCATTACATTGTAATGAGGGGAAATGTCGATAAACAAGTTTCAGATAGATGCATGTAGAGAAAAATCCAGTGTTTTGTTTTTTTGTTTTGTTTGTTTTTTTTTGTTTTGGGGGGGGGGGGGGTTAATGAATTTGCTGCACATGTGTTAATTGGCAATTTAATATCTCTGGACATCACACACACAAACAAAAATACGCAATTAGGGAATTCCAGTCTTAACATACATGCATAATGAGGGTTTTTTCTGGTGCAGAAATTTAGCTGTACAAGTGTTTTCCCCCTATTAACCCATCAAGGATGAGAGCTTTTTCAAGGCAAAATTGATCATTATTTCCTTCATCAAATTGGCAACTCTAAATTTGTTTCTACCTATTAATGACATAAAGATAGCTAGAAAATATTTTGTTACTAAAATTCAAGAGAAATATTAAGTGGTTTGCAGTGAAGTTGCCAATTTGAACATTGAAATCTGTTTGAAAATGTGAGATTTTCTTTAATTATAACGACTAGTTAACACACTTATTAAAATCATCAAAAATAATTCAATCAGTTACAGCAATAAAATAGTGATTACAAAATAGAGAAATGTATGCTCTTTCTCCGAGTTCGCCTCATATAACTTATCTTCTTGCTCTAATATAGGACTACCAAACCACAAATTGTCCTTAATGGGCTAACATACAATGTACATATATATATTGTCCTTCTGAAGTACATCTATGGATTGGATACTTCAGAAGTTATTCAATGTTTGGAGGTTTTTTGTTTAATTGTTAAACATGTTGTGGGCAATAATTTTTTGGGAGCCATTAAGCTAGACAAATATGAAATCATCATATAGGACACATCACAATTGTGGCGTTATATTGCATTTTTGCCAAGTCTTCGGAATTTGGATTTAACTGTGCATGTTTGGAAGGTTGTTGCGTGCCTAGTCGGGGACGATAGATAATCAAGAACAAGCCCTTTTCATTTGATAGGCTGAGATATTCAATGACTCTGTATGCTTTTGAATTACTTAAAGGCATGGGGGGTGTTGCATTTAGAGTTGCAATTAATCGGCAAATGCAGAAATCTGATTGTCTCAAGTGCGCATGTTTTCTCTTTATGCAACACCCCTTTTGCGAAATCAAATTATCCAATTATGGGGAAAGTGGTCTCCATTGCTTCATGCACAAAATATTCCGACAGATAGAACAATGTACTTCGCCTGACAAGTAATAGACAAGAAAGGCATATATGCACAGAAACGACTGGATTGAAAATGTTAATCTCCGTCGGGCATATGTATGCACTATCCGGTGATATGTGACCAGACTTTAAAAACAAACTGACAGTCTGACACATTAGCCTTCAAACTTGATTATAACCTTTAGGTGTGAAGTTCCAATGTGTGGTGTCCTACATTTAAGTCTCATGAATGTATTTTTATGTTGCTGCGTGCATATTCAAGGACAGTTAACATTAACCAGCCCTTGTCAATAGGCCAAGCTATTCAGTGATCCTGTATACTGTTGAAGTAATGAGCTAGCACATACATAACTTTAGCCTTCAAACTCAGATGAAACCCCCGAAGTGTGAAGCTCCAATGTATGTATGGTGACCTACAATAAAATCAAAGCCTTGTGATTACATTTTACAAGTAGGAAAGGTTGGTGCGTGCATAATGAGGGACAAATAACATGAACAGGCCCGTTTAATAAGGATGATATATTATGTGAATTCTTACGCTCTGTGGCAAACCTAAAGGGGCCCCCAACAGTGACAAAAATAAAGAGAAAATCCTTTAGAAATTAATAAATATATAGAGCCTCCCCTCCCCCCCCCCCCGATCAGTTTGACCATGCTACACTACTGTGTATTATGGAGGGAGAATTAGCCTTCACACTCGGAAATGTTACCCCAACATATGTCTTCAGTTCCAGTGCATGTTGTTTTAAATTGACATTAAATTTTTCCAAGTAGGAAAGGTTGTTGCGTGCGTAGTCTGGAATAAATAACACGAACAAGGCTTTTAAATTAGGGTGAGAATTTCAGTGACACTGTTTTTTCTGCCATAGAGGAACAACAGTGTCATGTGCGTTTATTGATTAGAAACAGGAGAGCCCTTCTTTTAAGAATGTTGTGTTAGGCTTTCGCCCACACAGCATGGATTTTGGCTTGAATTTACTTATTATTTGAATTTGTGTTCAATTAAACTTTATTTCCACAATCTGATCAAACGTAGTTACAAATAAAATGAGCCAAGACAAAATACAAGAACAAAGCTGTTATAATAGAAAACATGATTGTCAAGCACAGTAACAGTAGAAATAGTTTGGGGTTTTTCTGTGCAAAGAGCTCTATAGATTGAAAGATCCAGTTAAAATCAATTGATCTTAATTTATAGATCAGTTTTTTATTCCTGGAGCTTTTTCACATCAAAGCCTCATTTAAGCCTATACCATTTAAGAACCACCTTCTCAAATAAAAGAGATTCAAGAAATGGCAACACTTTTGATCAGTTAAAATTTGACACAGGGACTCAGGGAAATTTAGCCCAGGGCTGAAATCGCCAAAGAGTGCCAGAGAATCACAAAAGTTCCATGACACATACATATTGACTATAATTTATGTAAGTTCCATGCAATTACAAAGCAACTGTCAGGGTACTTATTAGTACTCTGTCAAAATTGAATTTCAGTTATCTCTGAACAGAGATTTTTGTATACATTAAATATAATATAATGTGCTGTCGTGGACTCGTGATCGATGGCCAATAAAGCGAGACATACGTCAAACTCAAATGCATGTATAGGCAGAAGAGCACCATTAATGACATCCTCAAAAATATGTAGCCCTTAAAATTCCCCAAAGCAAAGAGCTCTAGAAAGCCCCAGAAACTTGTAAAGTGCCAAAGAGTTTATGAAGAATTTCGAGCAGGCTAGGAAAGTAGCCCTTGAGAAAAAAATGAATCTTCTGTTCTCCTTTTTACCTGCTCTTGATTGGAAGAGGGTGGTTTGGATTATTGGTTTTCCGCCTGTCTGATATTTGCACATGACTGGCTACTGCAGGCCGTGTTACATGTAGCTAAAGGGAGCTTGTATCACGCGTACCTTCATGCATGATGTGATTGAATTGTCCAGCTCCACGGTCAGAAATGCATGCAGATTGTGTGATGAATGAAGAAGGAGGAGTGAGATAGGAGGAGACATTTCTGAGCAGACTCGTAGAGGGTTGGCAATTTATTTATTTGGCACACATACTGCACGTAGATGGGCTGTAACAGGTGTTTGATGTTTTATGTCTTGATATGTAACTTGTGTGTTGAAATGTATGTTTGTATCCTCCTGAACTGGTAGAATGGGCCATATGCATGCTTAAAAAACAAGCAATTGATATTACTGGGCATTTAAATTTGCTTGGGGATGACCTCTAAATCATAATTGTTGCTCTATCTATGGCTGATAACCCCCACATAGAAAGATCATGATCGTGATTTAAGGTCATCCATAAAGAACCTAAGTAAAAGCCTGTAAGTAATTGCACTATGAATGAAGTTTATCGTGCAAATGGCAGTATGTTGTTTGTCCATCGACTTCTCTGTGATTTGGGGCTCTTTTTGGCATTTGTCCCATTATATATAATTCTGATCCTGATCTATAAAATAATATTTTTGCTGATTTCATAGAACATTTGGCATGTGTACATGTTCTTCACAGTATTCATAAAATAAGCTTGCATCAGATTCATTAAAATTGCTTTATATTTCTTGTTAACTCTATGTAAATTACAGTATGTTTTCTTCTATGATTTCGAGCTCTTAATTGTCATGTTGGGGGCAATTAGAATTTCCATGTACATAATAATATTGATAATAATAATTATAATATTAATGATAATAATGTTTTGATTTATATAGCGCAAATATGATTGATAATCACCTCTAAGTGCTTTACAATGATATTATATCCGATATATCTGACACTGATTTATAAGTAATATGTTTGCAGATAGCACAGAACATGTAGCATACATAACACTAAACCACAAAACAGGTTCTCATTGGCTACTTTGAAATAGCACTATTAATCTTGTTTATTATACAAATAGCAAAATACATTATTTATGCATGGACCTTCTTTGTAGAATTGTCTGGAGTCTTCATTTTTTTTTTCTGATACTGATCTAAAAATAGTAAAGATGTTTGCTCAGAACATTTGGCACGTTCATTGCACTGGTCGCCAAACAAAAACATTAATAGCTGCATTGTTCTGTGAGTGTTATGCAAGTAACCCATTATACATTGTCAGTCAAGACAGAGAAGGGTGCTAGATCACTTTTACACTTTAAAGATTATCAGGTTTCAAATTTGGGAGCCTCAAGGAAGAAATCAAATTTAGATCATTATTATTATAGGTAAATATTACATTTGTTAATTTAACATATCAAAGAGTAGGCTCCAACTTGCAGGATGGAATGCAATCTCAATTTAGTAAAACAAAAAATAAATATTTAACGATCTTCGCACTCTCACCCATCAACATGTTCATGAATGTTCCAGCTTGCAAATAAAAGGTCAGACAAATATAATTTAAGGGCATGGAACAAGCTTTGTATGCATCAGGCATCCCCAGTATCTTGATTATCGATAATTGGGAATGATCTGAGGGCAGCTGAAATTGCACACAGAATTTTGATCCCCAAATACTCATGATTATTTTCATGTCTTAACATGTGTACATGTGCTTTTAAATGAACAATCAATCATGCTTTAGCTAACTACATAGACCACCTGCTTTAAAGTTCATTCATCTTGGTTACCAAGGAAGCGGTTTCCTCTGTGAATCATCAACATCAACATCATCATTATCATCTTCATCATTTTCATCATCATCATCATCATCATCACCATAATCACTATCATCATTATCATCATCTTCATCGTCATCATCATCATCATCTTCATTATTTTCATCATCATTATCGTCATCGTCACCATCATTATTGTCATCAACGTCTTCATCATCGTTATCGTCATCATCATCATCTTCATTATTTTCATCATCATCTTCATTATTTTCATCATCGTCATCATCATCTTCATCATCTTCATCATCATCACCATCACCATCTCACCATTGTCATTGTCATAGTTGTCATCATCGTCCTCATTGTCATCATCGTCATCATCATCTTCATCATTTTATCATCATCATTATCATCATTATTGTTAACTAGTACATAAGATGTTCATATCTTATGAAGATTTGCCCTTGTCTAGACTGTGCTTACTGTTGCTTTAAAAATCCTTCCCGTCAGTCGGGTTGTAAAGGTGAAATGATGAATTTACAGAGGAAAATGGATAATCTAATTACCTTCCAAGATCGTAAAAACTATTAATGTGGGTTATGTTTATTACACTGAATGCATTTTTATACATACAATGTGCATTTTCATACCATATTCACTCAAAACTGTAATATGTAGATTGTAGATATATAGAGTGAATGCTTATTTTACAGTTGTAAACTTTTGTTAACTTACCAATATTTGTTTAACAGTTGACATTCTATGATCATGTTTCATATATTACAAAAACAAAGTGGCATTTCTTGTATTGGTGATGAAAGCTACATACATATTGAAGAAGTGCAAATTTATGTGGAGAGGACAGAGGAATGCAATTCATCATCTTAGTTTTTGC
Source organism: Echinarachnius parma (assembly GCA_037951105.1). Lineage (NCBI taxonomy): Eukaryota > Metazoa > Echinodermata > Echinoidea > Clypeasteroida > Echinarachniidae > Echinarachnius > Echinarachnius parma. The sequence continues at coordinate 65,041 of JBAMJV010004345.1, forward strand.
TTTCACTTGATGGATTTTCCCTGAAACTATTGAGTATTCCCCCGCTACTTAGTCCCTACAGTGCAATTTGTTTCATGCGCAAACAAACACACTACAACAACTTTTGAAGAAATAAAATACAGTGAATCTACATAATGTATGAAATAAACATCATCTCCTGACTGTAGAACATCTCTGACCATCTATCATTAAAAATAATATCAATTATAATTCATATCCTCTTTGATCAGTGTTCTCTTCTCTTATGTCTTCTCCCCTTTTCTCTCCCCCTCACTCCTCTTCCTTCCCCCTCCACCCTCTGAGAACCAAGATGCATCAATATCTGTGACATCTGTTACTGTTTATCTTGCATACATTTATATCCATTATGATTCATGGACCACCAATTTTTTTTAAACATTTTGTCTTCCATGATATTTGTGACACTAATGAGTGCCCATGAGTGGGTCATTGAAGGTCAGTTGGCATTGTCTTAACCAGGATTGGGCACTATCACTGACCCAGAGCCTGTTAACAATATTCCTAAGATCAGCAAAAATCGATAAAAGTCGCATCCTGCTGGCCCTGTTGGGCAACTAGATTTCCAAACTGACTTTGGATCTTTGCAAAACAACCCCTGGTCTAATCATCTGAGTGTCAAGATGTATCATATGATCTCAGAGGAGGGTTAATGTATTAACAAGGGCACAAATCTAAGTTGACCGCAAACCAATAGCGGTAATAATTGGTATTAAGCTGAAAGAGCTAAGACCGTAAAAAAGAGCCGTACTGTGGTCTGCTCTTAATGGCATTATCATTTAAAAGGAACACCTGTTAAAGGGATAGAATTTAATTTTACATTTCTAATGTTTCTTTAAGAAATTGTCACCACCTCATCTGGGACATGCCTTGCAAATGCCTTCCCTTTTAAGCAGCGACTACTGAACTCCTGACAAGTATCAACTACCATTGATTTGGGAGGCACGCAAATTATTGGTGATGGGGGGCACACGTTATGTTTTTCTATGTTTTGTCAAAAAATGTCCACTTATTTTGTTTTGCTTTTTTCAAATTATTGGGGGGCACATCCCCCCCCCCCCTGTTGTTACGCCACTGGTTCTCTACAGCAAATCCATTATGCATTTTCAAGATTAACTGTACATGCATGTAATACTGTGCATTTTACATGTATGAACACATGTAGTGCCATAGGGTACAGGTGAGATGCATGGACTTTCGGAATTGACATATGGGCTGACTAAAGCTAAGGTTGCTTCAAGCATGGCATTATGTTCTACATGTACACACATGTACTTTATTATCATGCCAGAGGCTAAGGAACAGTGTGTCTCTGTTGTAAAGAAATTGCTTCCATAACCATAATATTTTGGATGGAAATGAGTCCATTACGCTTATTACTTCCATACATTATAAAGTATGGCCTTGGGTTTTCATCATTCTGAAACACGGATTGGAGAAAAAAAATTGAGTGTAGATATGATGATGATGCTTTTATTTTATTTTTTTAATACCATAATTATGATCATCAAGATGAAGTGTATGCAGTATGTTTGTGTGGTTGACTGGTAGTGTATTTGTAGTATTTGTAATTGTATGCGTGCATATCCAAGTGTTTTTGTGTTTGTGTATGTGTGAGTGTGTGCATGTTTATTTGTTTGTGTGTGTGTATTTATTAGTGTGTGCATGTTTATTTGTTAGTGTGTGTGTATGTGTGAGTGTGTGCATGTTTATTTGTTTGTGTGTGTGTATTTATTAGTGTGTGCATGTTTATTTGTTTGTGTGTGTGTATGTGTGAGTGTGTGCATGTTTATTTGTTTGTGTGTGTGTATTTATTAGTGTGTGCATGTTTATTTGTTTGTGTGTGTGTGTGAGTGTGTGCATGTTTATTTGTTTGTGTGTGTGTATATATGTGAGTGTGTGCATGTTTATTTGTATTTGTGAAATGCTAGAAAAAATTTCCTTTTGGCCCAGTTGGGTAGTTGAACAAGAATAGTCAAATTAAAATGGCCCAAAAGCTGAATCTGATAGCTCAAAACATATTGACGAGTAAAATTTGGTTGCCCAAAACTAATTTTTTGGTGGCCCTGCACCAGCAGGCCTATACTAATTTCAAGCATTGATGTACATGTATGTACATGTACTTATAGTGTATGTTTCTGTATGTGACGCTGTGCTTATGCAAGGCTCGGCATTAGCAGAGGCCTAGGGCCATCAAAAATTGATGCCGGGCCACCAACAATTTAACAAGATACATTTTGGTGGCCTGATCGGAACACCAAAATTTGTACATACTGTATGCATCAGCAATTTGTACATAAACTGTGCGAGCAAAATGGTACAAAATGAGATTGACAAACAATTATTCTGTTTTATTGCAATCATTCACAGAAAACATGTTTGTTGGTTACTTGTAATACATTTGCTTATGGGCAATTCCAAGCAAACATTGACATAAGCACCCATTTTTCAAATTCGTCGAATCATAACATATTTGGTATCAAATTAAAGCTTAAAGATTAAACTATTCAGAAATGCATTTTGTTAAAAAAAAATGTTGGCGTAAACTATTATTTCATAGCAATTAATTAGCATAAATTAATTTTCAATTATTTTCACAAAATATACTTGTAAATATTAAGCTTAAAAGAGCTGCAAAAATAGGTTTTCATAAAATTTTCTTTCAGTGTTGGTAAGAACATTACTTCAATTTATCAGATAAATATCTATTTCGGCATTTTCGCTCTTTGTTCTGCTTCAGTGACTGTTTCATTTATAGTCATCTATATGTCACGCTGTTACCCTAAAAACAGGTATTTTTAATATTTCTGGAAAAATATGAATGGGAATGAAATTATTTTTTGTTTCTTCTTCATTCACCCATAGGGCTATATTATGGATGCTAAATAGCAGCATTATCTTTTACCACTAATTAATCTAAGCAATATCAATTTGGTCACGCTGTTACTTTTTGGGTAACAGCGTGACGCAACCTACTTTTTTTTTGCAATATCTCAAGAATCGTTGGATGGATTCTGTTCAAACTTTGTACAAGACATGTATTCAGAGGTATGGATTATCTGATACATTTTGGGGCCATGAGGTCAAAGGTCAAAGGTCACAGCTAATTAATATGCAAAAAATATATTATTCTCAAGATATTTCAAGAATCCTTGAAGGATGACATGATAATTAATACTGGTATGCGTTCAGTGAAGTAGATGACCTGATTATAGAATTTGGTCATGGGGTCAAAGGTCAACAGGTCAAATTATTGTAGTTTATTTTTTATCTCACAAAAAAATGCCAGAATTAATGTTAGAAAAAGTACTGTAGATAAAAGAAAATTCTATGAAAATGTTTGGAGCACAGGTCAAAGGTCACTCGGATAATTGCGAATTCAAACACAAAAACTTACTGACATTGAAATCATGTTACATGAAACAAATCACTTGTAGAAATGCACTGTACCACATAAAATTAAACATTTGTATGCTAATTTGAGAAATAAGGTCAAAGGTCAGATGTCAAAGGTCTAATATTTCATTGTTGCAATTAAGTTTGTATTTTGGGTTTGATATTTGATGGTTCCTCAAACTAAATTCTGAAAAAGATAAGAATTTCAGTTTTGTCCAAAAACACTTTTGATCAATAGAGGGCGCTAGGCTGCAAATTTGTGTCATGCGAACCATCATTTCAGAGCATCTGGGTTATATTACCCATTCATCTAGTTCTGTATAGATTCTGGATGACTACATCAAAATTATATAATCTTATTCATCTCTTCAATATCTCCCATATATATAACATGTACAATTCAGAGGTCACGCTGTTACCGTCACGCTGTTACCGTGCACAGATACGTTTATGATATCATATTTACTATGAACATTGGATTTTTTCTACATTTTTATTTGGATGTTCTAGCTTGATGTCTAGTACAAAGAATCAATGTGACAAAATTGCAAAATGTTCCTGTAGTTCACAGAGTTTGCTTAGTTTCTTACCATGTAAGAAACCCATGTCTTTTTGCCGTCACGCTGTTACCGCAGATATTGATATTCATAATTCATAATTTAGTGGGAATTTTGATTTTCTTTCCTATTGTAAATAATTAGTAGGATAGTGGTAACAGATGCATATCAAAATTTGGTTCTGGACATTTTTATTTTGTGAGTTATTTAGACTTTCATCGTGAGAAACACCCTCCTACCGTCACGCTGTTACCTTGGAATTGCCCTTATATATTGCTGCTCTCTACCCAGGTGTATAAATGGGTACCTGGTCTGGTAAAAATTAGCTTGGTGCACCCATAGGGTTGCCCGCTAGTATGCTCCCCGGAGAGTTGAGAATGTGTACAATATCATTGTGCGGGTCTGAACTGTACCAAATGACCAGGGATAATAATAAGCGCTTTGAGCACCTTATATTAGGTGGATATTGCGCAATATAAATATCCTATATATATATTATGTATTGCTTTTTTTTTTTTCTGAGCACAAAAAATTATATTCAGGTCACCAAATATTGGAAAATTCAAGACTTTGGTGAGTGGTGACTCAAGGTGCCACTAGAAAATAATGTTAATGTGGAGCACTGGCTTGTTATATAAGTGTATGTTTCTGTGTGTGAGTCTGTGCTCATGTAAGTGTATGAGTCTGTGCTCATGTAAGTGTATATTTCTGTGTGTGAGTCTGTGCTCATGTAAGTGTATGTTTCTGTGTGTGAGTTTGTGGTCATGTAAGTGTATGTTTCTGTGTGTGAGTCTGTGCTTATGTAAGTGTATGTTTCTGTGTGTGAGTTTGTGGTCATGTAAGTGTATGTTTCTGTGTGTGAGTCTGTGCTTATGTAAGTGTATGTTTCTGTGTGTGAGTTTGTGGTCATGTAAGTGTATGTTTCTGTGTGTGAGTCTGTGCTCATGTAAGTGTATGTTTCTGTGTGTGAGTCTGTGCTTATGTAAGTGTATGTTTCTGTGTGTGAGTTTGTGGTCATGTAAGTGTATGTTTCTGTGTGTGAGTCTGTGCTTATGCAAGTGTTTATTTCTGTGTGTGAGTCTGTGCTCATGTAAGTGTATGTTTCTGTGTGTGAGTCTTTGCTTATGTAATGGAGTGGGCACACGAGACTTGCGACGACCTGCAACAGCCTGCAACAAGACAATAGAACTTATGAAGGGCCGATCATGTTCGAAATAACAAGACGTTACATCAGAATGCAAATATCGCAATAAATTCGGTATTATTCCCATTATAGCCATAAATAGGTTGTATGTATTACATTTAGGCTAAAGTTAACCTAACATGATATTTACCGTGCTTAATAAGCATCATAAGCCTGGTTTTGGGTTGTCGATCGAACAATAGCACGACTGGTCACGAGGAACGCATGCGCCGTGTGTTCCCGTCGCAAGTCTTGTCGCAAGGTTTTTGAACATCAAAAAGTCGGTTCAAAATCCGTTGCGATCAAAACAATAGAAGAGAGAGAGAAAGAGCAAGGTGATTGCGGTGATTGCGGTTATTGCGGTGGCTTCATCTCACCCTATTGACCTATTGAAATTGCATCCATGGCAAATATTCATGGTTTGGTAGACAATACTTAATCCTGAATACTTCAGGCAAGTCTCGTCGCATGCGGTGACCTATTGAAATCGTATCCATGGCAACGATGCATGGTTTGGTAGACAATGATTTATCCTGAATACTCCAGGCAAGCCTCTAGATATTTCTGCTTTTCATCAAAAGTTATTTATTCTCATTACATACCCTTACCAATAATGAAAGAGAGGTGTTCAACCGACAGATTTGTATTATCATTATTGGGATTGGCATCCACATGACAACGATCGAATGGGAGGGGGGGGGGGGTGGGGGGTCTCGGCTCTTGCGCTCTTGGGGCCCACGATTCTCTTTCATGTCCCACAGTTATTATTGTTGTTGTTTTTCTACCTTGTTTACCGCGGTAATTTATATTTGGCCTATTGGAGGTCTTTGTATGAGCTAATTAAGAGCCAAAAGCTTGCACCACGTCCTATGTTTATATTTTGCAACATTTGTCTTTGCTATGGCTCCATACTCAGGCTAATTTCATAATAAGCTTGGTGCACCAATAGGGTACCCACCGCTAGCATGCTCCTCAGGGAGTAGAGGATGTGTACAATGCGGGTGTGACGCTTAGAGGCTATTATAGGCGCTATATAATACGAACTACTATTATTATTAATTATTATTAAATAATATTATTATTATAATTAACAATATTACTATCATAATTATTATTATTAGTAGTAGTAGTAGAAGTAGTAGTAGTAGTGGTAGTAGTAATAGTAGTAATTTGTGCATCAAGACCATATCAATATAAGAGCAGAGAGATATTAACGCTCATCCTTGAATTGCGGAACATTTTGTGAGTGTTTATATTGTACATCTGCAGTGAGTTTGTACAGGGCGGTGATGTATTACAGACTTTGGCAAAATCCGCCTTTCATATGTGCACGTGACCAATCGCAAGCTGTTGCAGGTCGTCGCAAGTATCGTGTGACCACTCCATTAGTGTATGTTTCTGTGTGTGAGTTTGTGGTCATGTAAGTGTATGTTTCTGTGTGTGAGTCTGTGCTCATGTAAGTGTATGTTTCTGTGTGTGAGTTTGTGGTCATGTAAGTGTATGTTTCTGTATGTGACTCTGGTCATGTAAGTGTATGTTTCTGTGTGTGAGTCTTTGCTTATGTAAGTGTATGTTTCTGTGTGTGAGTTTGTGGTCATGTAAGTGTATGTTTCTGTTTGTGAGTCTGTGCTCATGTAAGTGTATGTTTCTGTGTGTGAGTTTGTGGTCATGTAAGTGTATGTTTCTGTGTGTGAGTCTTTGCTTAATGTAAGTGTATGTTTCTGTGTGTGAGTTTGTGGTCATGTAAGTGTATGTTTCTGTGTGTGAGTCTTTGCTTATGTAAGTGTATGTTTCTGTGTGTGAGTTTGTGGTCATGTAAGTGTATGTGTCTGTGTGTGAGTCTGTGCTCATGTAAGTGTATGTTTCTGTGTGTGAGTTTGTGGTCATGTAAGTGTATGTTTCTGTATGTGACTCTGGTCATGTAAGTGTATGTTTCTGTGTGTGAGTCTTTGCTTATGTAAGTGTATGTTTCTGTGTGTGAGTTTGTGGTCATGTAAGTGTATGTGTCTGTGTGTGAGTCTGTGCTCATGTAAGTGTATGTTTCTGTGTGTGAGTTTGTGGTCATGTAAGTGTATGTTTCTGTATGTGACTCTGGTCATGTAAGTGTATGTTTCTGTGTGTGAGTCTGTGCTTATGTAAGTGTATGTTTCTGTGTGTGAGTCTGTGCTTATGTAAGTGTATGTTTCTGTGTGTGAATATGTGCTTTTGTAAGTGTATATAGATGAATTTGACATTTTGAATTGATACCCAATTTGATAGGGTTTGGTTTTAAAAGACACATTTACAACCATATATCTGTTGCTGTCACTGTTGATAATGCTCATAAATGAATCAAAACAGATGTCATGCGGTTAGATGGGTTGTACATAAATTGTACATTTCTCCTCTGTATCATGCACCATAGACCTACAATATACCGGTTTAATCAATATTAAAAATGTATTCAAAGTGTATTTTGTGTACATTTACACTTGTTTACATCATAGTTGACATGAATGTTGTAAATTGTCTGTGTGTATCTTACTTACCCAGTGCACAGTGGCGTAGCATGATCAGACTGGACTGATTGGGGGGGGGGGGGGGGGGGGGGCACACCTTATTTATTTATTTTTTTTTTTTTAATGTCCCCTTATGTGCCCCTCATACCCCCCGTCGCTACACCACTGCCAATACATGTCTGAGTAGCAGTGTGTTTGGTTATGTCATTGAGCTATAAGTTTACCCAAATATTGTAGCAGTACATGGTTACTAAAACTTGAGTATAAAGACCACTCTAGTGAGACATTACAAACAGAAGGTTGTGATTTGTTAGACTGGTTTATGTATGTGTACACAGCTTTCCAGGAAAACAATAAGAGTGGATTTGTATAGATTGGCAATCCTTAAATACAAAGGTGGTTACTAGCTGTAAAAGAAATACATGGGGCTCAGTACAATTTTGCCCCCCAAAATGCAAATGAGAGCCCCCGTAAAAACAAATGCATTGTTTTCCGGCATGCAAGGTTGAAAAATAGATAAATCCCCCAAATGTCCATGGTTGCTAGAGCGGGTTAGTCTGTACTATCACCTGAGCGACACTTCCAGCATTTCACATGCCCAGTAGCACTTTCATATTTTTGTATGTGGTAGCGCTAATCCTATTTCATGCTTGAGTATTGCCAATATTGATCCAACCTTTCGCACACAAACACCTGTCTATAGTTAATTGCACATTTCACAGACTGATGCGCGAAGTTTACAGTATGTTTAAAGAGCACCTGTCAAATCAAATGGAACTCATGTTAGAATGTTAATAAATGAATATATGTTATAATTGATGCAGAACAGTTTTAAAAACTAACAAAACTGCACCCTTTGTCTTTTTTTGTAGGGATTCCGAAAATACATGTACATACAGAGGACACTCATGCATAGGCATGCAAACATACTCAAATTATTTGTACAGTTTATGATTTTGGTTCTAGATAAATTCTTCTTTCATGTTAATTTGTTTAAAAAATACATACGGTACTATAATACTAAACCATGCCAATTCTGGTAATGTATAATGACTTGGCATATCTCAATGAGGCCTAGAGTGTGTGGCTTGCTTTAGATTCCACTCAGGTACCACCCCACGCACAGTGGCAGCGCAGACTGACAGAGGTAACTATTTTTTTAACAAGCCAATTAAGAGCTCAATCTGCTCATTACGATGAATCATATTAGCCAATTAAAAAGTCGAGATTCATTAAGCGATATCTCTATTCACTAAAACTGTCATAAAGGCTATTTTTGCAATTAATGTTAATCAGCTATTAAATAATAGCCATTCAATTTAAATCTGTTCAAAATTATCTTCACAAAATGCAGTGGAACAGATATTGCGTGCAATTCTGTTCAGTTACCAAGTCCCTTTGACTAAACATTTTGCATTCCTTTAAACATGAATCTGTAGATCTTAGCTTTTTAACCCGTTAATTTCTTTCTTTCAGCATGTGTGTAATAACTGGATTGGATTTCCATAAAGTAGTACTGCATTGTATAAGGGTTATATTCAAAAGTATCAAGGGGGTGTTTCACAAAGATACTAATACTTAAAATGATTGTAGGCAATTTGTAGCCTTGAAATAAAACATATTCAAAAGCAAAAAATGCAACTATTAGAGACTTCCAAAAAAGATTTATATCAATAACATCAAGGTTCCTTGAAAATGACAATAAGTACTGATTTGTATATATATATTTATACCTTTTAAAAAGAACTGTTTCAACAATTTTACAAAGAAACTAATGGATTTCCATAATTGTTAGGTCCAACTTAGAGTTCAACTAAGAATCTGAGTGAAACACCCCCAGATCTTGGGTAGATGTGAAATTAGTTGTGTGTAGTTTTTTTAATGCAAACTTTAAACAAAAACACAAAACAAAATAGCTGCATATTCATCCCACTTCTGAGTTCTGTGTGATGTTTTTACAGACCAGTGTCTGTTTGGGCAAGGAAATTGACAAAGAGTTTAATCAAACTTGTCCAAAAGATTAGCATTAAAGAAACGCTTTAAATAGAGTTTGTCAACAGACATGCAAAATGTATGCCATGTGTAAGGTGGTGCATTAAGGGACAAATTACAGGATTTGTGAGCTAGAATGTTTGCTTTTGGATAACCTCTTATATCTTACTTGCACATGTGCATGTTCATATACACTTGTGAGTAATGTATGGAAATTACTTGTACATTTCTGTTCTTTACATACAAATCAATAGTTGCCTAGAGGACTTGTCTTCAATGCTTTCAAGAATGCAGGGTTTGAAATGAGAAGCTGGCCCAAGGCCCCCAAGGGCCCCTGAAATGAGCCTTGGGCCACCAAAATTTGGTTCTATCAGGTTCTTTTCCACAGACATTGCAACCAAAATGATCAGGCTTGTGGAGAAAAAAAAAATTGTCTTTGTTTTGAGCTACCCAGTTCTGGTTATGGGCAAGCAGCATTTGGTAAGTCCCTACAACATATTCTACTTGCACAACCAAGCCACCAGGGAAACAAGTAATCGCTAGCACATGAACCAGAGCTGCCAAATCTCCCTAATTTTGCAGGAGACTCCCTGAAAATAGACCAAGATTAATGCAATGGTTGGAAGCTCTGCGTGTACATGCACGGCAGATGAGTTCTTGAATGTAGTGTGACTAGTGTCACATGTATGAGTGCAGGATGCATTACTAGGAAATGAAATTATGCACCGTATGCAATCATTCAGTTGAGTAGAAAATCATTTCTGCTTTCTCAAATTCATCTCAATCATTGCTTAAAATTATTGTCTTTCAATGTATGTACATGTAGATGAATTTGTCATGGTTCGTCCCAAATGCAATATTTTAAGGATTACGTGGAAATTAAAGAAAATCAGAAATGTGATGTGCAGTTGGTAAAAAAAATAAAAACATTTCCGCTTTTCACATTTAGCTTGTATTGATCATTTACTCAATTTATCAATTTACATGCTCTCATGAACATGAATGGAGTTGAAATCTTAATCTCATGGTTCACATTGCAATAATAACTGCCACATTTTAGAAAGGCAGGAGGCTACCATGTGCACTTATAATCGTTCAGTTGGAGAAAAAAAATCATAATAGTTTCTGCTTCTCCCATTTATCTCAAGCCCCTCAAGTATGTTCTTGTCTTACTTGCCTCCGTGAACATGAATGTAAATGAATTATTCATTTTGAGACCCATGTACAATATTGTATGCATGATTTCTCCATAATATGACTGGTGTTGCATGTACATGTATGAGTGTTATTAATAGTACTAGGTAACACAATTATGCAAGGTACTCATTTATTCGAGAAGAAAATTATTTCTGTTTTTCATATTTACCTCAATGTTTTCCTCAAGTTATCAATTTACATGCTCTCATGAATATGAATGGAGTTACAATATTAATCGTGTGGTCCACATGCAATAGATACTGGGAAATTTTAGAAAGGCAAGAGGTTACCATGTGCACTTAATCGTTCAGTTGATAAATAATTCATAATAATATCTTCGTCTCACATTTACCGCAATCATTGCCTCAAGTTCTAGCCTTACCTGTGTCTATTTACATTTGAATGAATGTAGCTGAATTCATAATCTTGTGGCCCACAGGCAATATTTTACCTATTACTGGGAAATTTAAAGGGGACCACTACTCAAAGAACAACACAAGCTCATTTGTTTCAGTACTGTTATTTGATTTCCAACATCTTACAAAGGGCTGTTTAATTTATAAAGATTGCAATTAATCACCGGATCTTAAGAGACCCTTTAGTTCCTTAAGTGGCAAACATTTGCGATTCTATATACTACTGGTACATTTGGAGATGGATGGATCCTAGACAATAGAACTAGTCTTTTTCTACAGACCCATACATTATATGATGATGAGTTTTAATGGCATTTACATGAAGCTTTCATGTGCACTCAATTTATGTTTGATACATATTTGATTATAAATCAATTATATCACAAGTATTAGTGCCAATGCCCATGACTTTTATTTGAAGTCCTTTATTTGTCAGCTGTTTCTGAACAGATTTTTATAATACACATATTGCTTTGTTTTGAAAATGATGTGCTTTTTCAATTTCTACACTCAAATTTTCCTTTACTTCATAAGAAAACAATGAAGTGCTCCCTAACCCAAAACTCTTCTATCCCTTCATGGTGGTAAAAATTGCACGAACTCTATTCCTTTTATTTTCTTTGAATCTGTCTCAGTATTATAACTGAAAAGAAAAAAACTGGGGAGATTTTACCTTGAATTTAAGATGCCTTCTGGAAGGCTTTTGACATTGCCTTTGATACCACAAGTAGGATCTACATGTAGGGACAAAGATAAACCTTCTGGTAGGCTTTTGACATTGCCTTTGATACCACAAGTAGGATCTAGGGACGAAGATAAACCTTCTGGAAGGCTTTTGACATTGCTTTTTTGATACCACAAGTAGGATCTAGGGACGAAGATAAACCTTCTGGAAGGCTTTTGACATTGCCTTTGATACCACAAGTAGGATCTAGGGACGAAGATAAACCTTCTGGAAGGCTTTTGACATTGCTTTTTTGATACCACAAGTAGGATCTAGGGACGAAGATAAACCTTCTGGAAGGCTTTTGACATTGCCTTTGATACCACAAGTAGGATCTAGGGACGAAGATAAACCTTCTGGAAGGCTTTTGACATTGCCTTTGATACCACAAGTAGGATCTAGGGACGAAGATAAACCTTCTGGAAGGCTTTTGACATTGCTTTTTTGATACCATAAGTAGGATCTAGGGACGAAGATAAACCTTCTGGAAGGCTTTTGACATTGCCTTTGATACCACAAGTAGGATCTAGGGACGAAGATAAACCTTCTGGAAGGCTTTTGACATTGCCTTTGATACCACAAGTAGGATCTAGGGACGAAGATAAACCTTCTGGAAGGCTTTTGACATTGCTTTTTTGATACCACAAGTAGGATCTAGGGACGAAGATAAACCTTCTGGAAGGCTTTTGACATTGCCTTTGATACCACAAGTAGGATCTAGGGACGAAGATAAACCTTCTGGAAGGCTTTTGACATTGCCTTTGATACCACAAGTAGGATCTAGGGACGAAGATAAACCTTCTGGAAGGCTTTTGACATTGCTTTTTTGATACCACAAGTAGGATCTAGGGACGAAGATAAACCTTCTGGAAGGCTTTTGACATTGCCTTTGATACCACAAGTAGGATCTAAGGACGAAGATAAACCTTCTGGAAGGCTTTTGACATTGCCTTTGATACCACAAGTAGGATCTAGGGACGAAGATAAACCTTCTGGAAGGCTTTTGACATTGCTTTTTTGATACCACAAGTAGGATCTAGGGACGAAGATAAACCTTCTGGAAGGCTTTTGACATTGCCTTTGATACCACAAGTAGGATCTAGGGACGAAGATAAACCTTCTGGAAGGCTTTTGACATTGCCTTTGATACCACAAGTAGGATCTAGGGACGAAGATAAACCTTCTGGAAGGCTTTTGACATTGCCTTTAATACCACAAGTAGGATCTAGGGACGAAGATAAACCAGGCCTGCAGGAAAACAAAACTATTCATTACCGTTTATCGTAATTCGATATGGGCTTAAAGGATTTAAGCAAAAAAGAAGAATTATTTTACTTTGCACAGATGAGTTACATAATCTCATAGTTAAAAATCACCATATTAAAATCAATATTCACCTGCTCAAGGGCAACTGTTGTTTTCATTGTTAGTCTGTGTCAAGTTTTTGTTCGCTCACACAATTTTTTAAACATTTGTTGTTGTATGCATAACAGGTTTAAATTAAGTGCTATATAAATAATACCATATTTTAACAGGCAACCCACACACAAACTGTTTCTGCTTCTGTTCTTAATGATTCTTTGATTAGCCCCTTGTTTGTTTAAATGCAGTTTGGTACAGATTATCATGTACTATGATAGCTATAAATAATGATTTCCCTCTCCCTTTTAATTTTCTTATATGGTAGATTGCAAAATTTCATACAAAATTAAATTTTATTCAAATTTTCATATTTCTGAAAACAGTATTGTTTGCATTTCAAACTGGGTTGAAACTTAATTGTAATGAAAAAAACAGGCCCACAGATAAGGTAAAGGTAATTAGTAATTTGCTTTATGTTTTTAATTTGTATTCATGTTATTGTTATATTGTCACTGTAAGTTGTTGTGTTATGTCAAATATATTTAACACAAAGAGGAGGAGACAGGATGGAGGAGATAGATAATGAAGAAAGGAGAGGGGGAGCATAAGGATGAGAAGGATAGGATGAGATAGTGTATGAAGAATGATAAGGATGAGGGGAGATGGAGGAGGAGGGGGAGAATGTACATTTAACATGTATGAAGAGGAAATATTACTGTTTCCACATTTATTGATTTGTAAGTTTGCTCAAACATTTCAACCAGAATAGATTATGACAAGAAATAAATCCATAAAATCTTCCAATTTGAGATGCTCAAGGCATTAGTAGAGCTACTAGAAGGATTTAAGGAGCCTCAATAATTCCTCTTCTTTAAGAAGTATTTCAGAATTGAGCTGGGATTTTGGATGCCGGAAAGCAGCTGGTCTTGGGGAAAACGAAGTGCAAGAGTCTGAATAATGCTCATTGAGAAAGTTAAAAACCCGGCATTAAGTCCATTTCATGGTAGGAAATACACAGGGACTGAGGGTGATTTCCTCCTATTTTTCAAAATAGCCCCCTGAAATCAGTAGGTAGCCCCTAAAGTTACCGGATTAAATTTGGCTTCTGCATACCATCTTCTCTTTGTGATGCCAAATTTTCAGATACTAGTTATTCCTTATAAATACATATAGCTTGATTTCATGCAATGTTTGTTGAATATTTCAGCTTGATTTCATGCTCAAAATGATTTTTTTTTTAAACTTAAAAGTTGCCTTTTTAGTTCAAGGCTTTTGCGACATCGTTCCAGATTTCATCTATCGATTGATTTTTTCCATAAGACTTGCCTTTAGTTGAAGGCTTTTGTTACATCATCCAGATGTTCTATCATTCACTTAAATCTGACTGCTGACCAGTATGATGTTGAATTTTACATGTCAGAGAGTTTTCAGGCTCTGTACACATAATGTACATGTCGTTGTCGGGGCTATGGGCTCTCTTGTTTTGCTAATGGCCCAGTCAGCCCAGTAAAATATTTTCCACTTAATAGTTCATTGCCCGAAATAAATATTTCCATCCAAATTACAGTTCATTTTGAACTATACACTTTCTGATTCATATGATGAAATCCTACTTGTTGCAGAGATTTCCAGAGTATACATTACACTGTACATGTACATGCCATTGTCTGGGCTCCGCATAATCATGTTAAGTAGCAAGTTTGTTACTGCCCTGGAACAACCTTGCACTACATTCTTTTTTTAACTAGAAATTGATCAAAACTGTGATAATGGATAAGGCGTGACATGGAAGATTATAAGATTGCCAGGGCTCCTCACAGTCGTGCAAGTATATTGGTACTGCTATGGAACAACCCGGCACTCTGCTTTTGTATGCCTCCGCAACGAAGTAGCCGGAGGCATTATGTTTTCGGGTTGTCCGTTCATCAGTACGTACGTCGGTTCTCAAGAACCGATTGACGGATTCTCACCAAACTTGGTTCATGTATGTATCTTGGGGTGCCAATGATCTGATTAGATTTTGGGGTCATGAGGTCAAAGGTCAAAGGTCACAGTGCTCATTATATATGCAAAAATAGCTTGTGATCGCATTATCTCAAGAACCCATTGACAGATTCTCACCAAACTTGGTTCATGTATGTATCTTGGGGTGCCAGTGATCTGATTAGATTTTGGGGTCATGAGGTCAAAGGTTAAGGTCACAGGACTCAATATATGTGTAATAATGCATCGTTCTCACAAACCGGTTGATGGATTAATTTCAAACTTGGTATGAGTGTGCATATCAGAGTGGCAATGATCTGAGTAGATTTGGGGGTCATGAGGTCAAAGGTCAAGGTCACCGGACTCAATATAATATGCAAAAATGGCTTGTCATGGAAAAATCTCAAGAACTAAATGTCAGATTTCAATCAAACTTGATACCTGAATGTTTCTTAGGAAGCCAATGTAGCCATCAAAGTTTGGGGTCATATGGTCAAGGTCACAGGACTCAAAATATATGAAAAATATATAAACAAATTAATTCAGTGCATGTTAATGTGGGCTTGATATTAAAATCGCGTCATAGCAGAGGCATAATTTTCGACTGCGCGAAGTCGAAGATCCATCTAGTTTTATAAATATCTAAACATTGATCAAACCTGTAATAATGGATAAGACAGGGACATGAAGGATTAATAAGATGTACTCTTCCTTCCTATCACTTTTAGTTTAATTATCTAATTGCAGAACAGGCTGTCAAAATATGACTTTCATAAATTGTTGCTGACCTAAAGAAGAATTTCACTGGCCCCTGGCCCTCAGGCCAGTGGAACTATTGAGCCTTGGCATTCTTTGCATCTTAAGATGTTGTCACATATCACTGGATAGCGTAAACGGATGCCCAACGGATAACAAATTTGTGAAAAAAAGTTATCCAGTGGTGAAAGTTGTCTCCATTGCTGCATGCACAAAACTTTCCACTGGATGAAACGACAGACATCGCATGACAAAAATCGCAATCGCCGAAGAAGAAACGCATACGAACAGAGGCAAAAACGGATTGAAAATGTTGATCTCCGTCGGGCGTCCATTATCGCTATCTGGTGATATGTGACAAGCGCTTTAGCAATGTACGTAACAATTTATACCAGATGTACTCTGTGGCTCATTACATACATGTACATGCAAGAAATCACATGTTTTTCTGATTGCCTAGTCAGAAAAGTGAATTAGAGATCAAATTGTGTTTGCTTCCAAGAAATTATATGTGTATACAGTATATCCCAGTCAAATTTGTGGCAAGTATTGTGAACGAAAAATGAAAAAGTAATTCTTGCAGTATCTTTCAGCATGTTCCTAATAAGAAAACCTATGGGGGGTCTCCCTGCAATGTGGTCGGCATGTAATCATAATATTTGCCTGCATGCAGCAATCACGCTAAAGCCATGAAATAATGATGCATTTCCTATTCCAAGTACCAATCACAGTTTGTATTGTGAATGAGAACTGTAAAAGCAGTTATTTCTGTAGTATGTTTCAGGATTGTTCTTACAAAAAACATATGAGTGGGCTCACTGCAATGTGGTCCTAATATAATCATATTATGCAAGGAGCATTCTACAGCCATGTAATATCCCTGCATAATATCTCATACCAAGTCTTGTATTGTGAATGAAAGCAGTTATCTTCAAAGTATATTTCAGGATTTTTATTACAAAAACATGTAAGTGGTCTCACTGCAATGTGGTCCAAACATTATCAAGCAAGCATGCATCAGCCATGTAATAACCCTGATAAAATTCCATTCCAAATCTCATTTTCAGTTTGTATTTTGAATAACAACTGCAAAAACAGTTGATTTTCTGTGGTCTGTTTTTAGCATTTTTCTAACAAGAAAAATTGTAGTGGTCTCACTGCAATGTGGTCCCAATGTAATCCGGTTACAGGGATTTAGTAACCATGTGAACATATGCAAAAACAATGATGAAGGGTTGTGTACAATGTGTATTTCTATGATCTGATATGTCCACTGAGTGATGTATGAACATTTCATGGTAAGTGAATGTCATAAGACAGAGTTATGTGCCTAAATGCAAAGTGCTTGCTAATTCATTGCGCGAACTTTGTACACAGTTGAAAGTATCCCAGGGAGACTTTCTTATTGAAACACTACTATAATTTATATTTATCACGAAAGAGGAATTTGGAAAACCAAAACCCGTTTCATGCTTCTATTGGTAAACGAGCACAACAAGGTATGAGAGAACCACTGGAGTGAACTAGTAAGTTTTGTGGATTCTGACAATGTTACTGGACCCCTTTAAGCATCAAGTATGCTGCAACCCATGTAATAAGCAAGAGACATGTTACATGATTGCGTTGTACCAATCCAATTTGCAGCATGAATTATGAATGGATATTGCTTTACAGGGACTCAATCATCTAGATAAGATGTAAACCTACTGCTGTAACATGTATTGAAGAAAATGCAATTTGTTTGCACAAGTAATGTAATTTAAACTGAGCTATATAAAAACAAATATTAAAATTCAAATTTCACTCGGCAATCAACATTCAACATTGAAAACATGCACATGTGTAATGAAATAATTTCATTGAAATGTAATTTAACAACATAGCTATAAGAAACAACGATGGCAATATTATATTAATATAGAGTTTTGTGATATTTGCACATATTGAAATGTAATAACAAAATAGTTTTAAGAAACAACAATGTCAATATATTAGAGAGCTTTTTTTATATATGTGCATTGTGAAATTCATACTCAACATTCATAAAATAATGTCCATAACTTCCATGTATACCTGCAGTGTATGTATAATGAACTGCAATACATGTATGTGTACATTTATTTTATTTGAA
This sequence comes from Echinarachnius parma, assembly GCA_037951105.1. Taxonomy (NCBI): domain Eukaryota; kingdom Metazoa; phylum Echinodermata; class Echinoidea; order Clypeasteroida; family Echinarachniidae; genus Echinarachnius; species Echinarachnius parma. The sequence continues at coordinate 83,254 of JBAMJV010004345.1, forward strand.
ATATGCCTATAGATACAATTATGGCACTGGTTTAATAATTCACCCTTGCTGGCATTGAGTAATTTCCCTGGAAAATGATGTACCGCAAATAATTCCTGCTATTGCATTATTGCTTATCTTTACTTAGCCATCTGAATGAGATGCGAACGTATTGCTTTACCATATTACAGTCAAACCTGTCTTGTGGCCACCTGTCTATAGCAGCCAACCTGCTTATAAACCTGCTTATAGTGGTCATGAAAAGTAAGCCCCTGCAGCAAAAAATTCTCTATAGCAGCCAACCTGCCTATAGTGGCCACCATAAGTGATCCCCTGCAGAGGAAATCAGCATTATGGGACCTGTCTATAGCGGTCACCTGTCTACAGTTGACACTTTTTCTTGCTTCCCTTGGTGGTCACTATACACAGGCTTGATTGTTTGTGTTTCAATGAAGCAGCTATCAGTTGGTATATATTTGTTTGCATACAGAAATAATTTATATGTGGAATATAGGGCCATTAAAAGCTTTCGCTCACCAACTTTCAGTGTGCTTAATTCCACTGTCAAGAATGGGCTAACACATATCATTTGGTTTTGTTTTTCTTGTTTGGACTCAGCAGATTCAGGTTTCAGGCCACTAGAATTTGAAAAGAAATCTTGTTTTTACTTGCCCGACCAGGCCACAATACAAAATTGGCTGAGGTGTAGCAACAGCCTATTTTTGTATGTGTAGAGAAGTAATTTATATCTGAATTACACTGGATAATTGCATTAATATCTTGATGGATAACTCTGTTGTGTGTCATTTAGACTATGGGTAAACGTGGGGAACATTTACTGAATGTTGGCGTATGAATGTTGGTTGCTTGCATGCAGGAGCATTATGTACATTAGATGTTGATGTATCTATAGGCAAAATGCAGCCTGGGAACATTTGCTACATTTTGGAGTAACAGGTGCTAGCATGTTATAATACAGAATTATGTTTCAGAACATTTGTATGCATTGTGTAAGGTTTAAACTTTAACACAAGATATGGGGGAAATTTGCAAAATTGTGGTGCACAAATGTCAGTTACTTATTAAGTATGTAGAAGTATGAATACATTAATTACTTAATGTAGGAGGTTCCCTATGCTATGGAATTCATCTATATAGTCAAAATAGGAAAAGCTTTAGTGTAGAAATTTGTGTCATTTGTTTGCATACAGTCAATGGTATAATACAAACAGCTGGGCGGATCACATTGCTGTGTTTGTAATTTATGTTACATGTAGATGCAAAATTTGGAAAATGCTCATTTTGTATGCAGCCTACATTATGTGACATTTGTTTGCATTTGTATGAAAACTGGGAAGGTCACAACATACATGTGCAATGCTTGCCTTCAGTGGCATAGCTATCAGGGGGGGGGGGTGGGGGGCATGGGGAGCCGTGCCTCCCCCCCCCCCCCCCCCCCCAATAATTTGGAAAACACAATACATAAACAAAGAAATACATAATGTGTGCCCCCCTAATAATCGTTGTGTGCCCCCCCCCCCCCCCCCCACACAAAAAAAATCAGTCCGACCAGGCTACGCCACTGCTTGCTATTAACATGTAGCCAGCCCCTAGACAATATATGGAAAATTGTGAACTTATGGTGTGCCAAAGGGTACTTATTGTCTGCATACATTAGTTATATATGAATAACTTTAAAGATTGCTTTGCAGTGCTAGTAATTAATAGATATCATGCAAAATATGGACAAAATAGCTTTTGATGTAACAGCGGTCATTTAATGTCATACATGTAAGTCAGAAGGCATTTAACAAAAATGAGGATCACAATGTATTTGATCCCCCGAGGCAAAATATGGACAAATTAACTTAACACTTGGAATAGCAGAGACCTCCCTTTCTGCTGTATACATTTACTAATATTGCTAGAATGATCACTATGCAGCTTCACATAATTGTGAGCTTAAATGGTGTAGAAAATGTCTCTTGCCACTGTTATCTTGTATGAATTAAATAATGAGGAGGGTCACTATGCAGAGTTGCAAAGTTTCCACACAAAATATGAAGACAGTTTAGCAATTGATAATTGCAATTATACCTCATGAATAACAATGAAATAAAACTAAATATGCAATAGCTTTAACCAGTGCCCCGTTGCATAAAGAGATACAATGGATTGTAAGTCAGACAATTTTCGCGTTTCAACTAATCAGATTTACGCATTTAGAATGCATGATCTGACTTACAATTAATTGTAACTTACAATCGAGTGTATCTCTTTCTGCAACTGGGCCCATATCTTCAAATTTACATATTGATGTAAAATTAACAAGGTATCATTTAAAAGACAATATTTGTTATCACACTTTATCCTACAAAATTGGGGGATAATTACTCTTGGTTTTTGCATATGAACTCTACAAATACATATATGGGAAATAATTGCAGGCTTTAAAATCATTTAATGAACTGGTTTATAATGCATTTTGGGTTGAGTCTTAATAATCTTTGAAAAATGTTTCCAGAAATGAATTGAAATGAGAAATTACATTTGTATCATTTGTAGAGTGCCATGTTTCTACATGTAGGTACCCTATTTAGAGGCACATTATTATTATTATACTTAGGCTTGGTCATCATGTACAGTTCGAACCTGCACAATTATCTTGCACACCATCTCAACGCCCTTAATATAAGAGAATGCTTTTGCTTTGAGTAAAAACAATAATACATTTGTGTTATTTACAGAGCTCAGACATATAATGCATTTCAATCTCATTGGATGTGTCTCATAATGCATTTATCAATTACCACGCAGTTCAGCACTCTCTTCCACTCCATTAGATTCATGTACGTAATGTCTGTAAAAGACACGGGCATTGTTCCCTTTATTACAGCATGAATTTAATTTTAATGGAAATGGCCTGATTATAAGTATGATTGCAAAGTCATGTTATTGAGGGGAAGAAACAGAACATTTCTTTTGGGGTATGCCCAATAACTTTTTTTTATCACCTTACACCCATTTTTTTTGGTCAACTTTATGAAATGAATTATAAACTCTTTTTGGAAAATCCAATAAATCCAAGTTCTGTATCTATTCTTAGTGAAAAGGAATTATCAAATAAACTTAATGATACTCATAATATTGATTCAGGAATATGAAGGGCAAAAACACACTTCAAATATACCAAGTACAGTTATTTTGTGTCAACAATGTTATAAACTAGATGTTTTCACCGAATTAAGAAAGGAGTAGAACACAAATAATATAATTTCTATACTAAACAATGAATGCAAATGGATATGAGAAAAGCTGTTTTCATAATTCTTCTTTTTTATACTTGAGCACAGTGTTACTTATATATCAATATTTTGTTACATTAGTCAATTTCAAACAAATATTTTGAAATTAGATTATTTAATTTTGGGGGCAATTGCAGTCGAATCATGTTCCATTGCAGTCAACCCACGCTCATTTCAAGAGCAAAGTCAAACATGCTTTCGCGTGGATTTAACAGACAAAACACTCATCAACTCTTATTCCGAAAGCACCAAGACTCAAGAATCTCTTTAATCGTGAATAGGTTCCTTAAAGTGATCCATCAACTTTGTCAAATTTAACCAAAATCACTCAAGAGTGTCCAGATATGTTTGTATATTGTTGTTTGGCTTATGGTAAACAGAAGAATGAAATGGGTTTTGATTTTTCATATGTCTCCCTTTTTATGGAGATATTTATGACTGAATTGAAAAGAGTCCAAGAACGCTTTTCAATTGTATTCAGAATGAATGGGCTGTGAGTGATAAAATCAATGTTCACTTCTTTCTATCTAGAGGTAAACAGAAAGAATCTTACAGTGATATTGATTGGTTTAAGATTGAAGTGGAAAAATATTATAAAGTCAAAATAACTTTAATATAACGAGAAGAGGGAGTGTAACTGATTGACGTCACTTGAGTCTGAAGAGGTTTAAGCACGGTTATTAAGGAAACAGACGAGGTTTAATGTGATGCGCTAAGTGTATGATAGTTTTTCATGAGGAACTTTCTGTGTATTTTAAGGCATGCATGAGCTTCTTTGTGACATTAATCATTATCCAGTTTAGTTAGCATAATACATACATTGCTTTTCTTAGGACAGCTAATTATATGAACGATGAGATTATCCTTAAATCAAACAATGTATAAGGGGCTATTTTATTGTATGGTGGAGAGTGAGAAAACTAAAACAAATATTTCAAATCTGTTATTGTTGAGGGTTTTGCA